>JASDQU010218573.1:1446-17397 GCA_032191745.1 Picea mariana | reverse complement strand
AAAAAAAAAAAAAAACTAAAATTTGTAAATAAATTTTCAAGTGACCATTTGGGGTTTAATTTTGGGTTGTTTATTTGTGTAGGGATATGTTGTCAACGCCACAATTTCAATTAGGTCGTAAAGAGCTATAATTTCAATGTTTAGAAAAAAAAAAAATTGTTTTAGGTAGCTTCAATTTTTTATTTAGGTGTTAATTTTAATGTTTTTCTAAACAACCATATGAGTTTTGAAGGTCATGTTTCAAAAATGTTGTAATTTCAACCTCGTTAGAAAAAAAAGGTGCTACCGGTAGCACCACTTTTTGATTTGGGGGTTTACATTTCATGTTTTTTATGCAAAAATATGGGTTTTAAGGGCTAGAGTTCTCGTTTTAAGGTCACAGTTATCGTTAAGTTGATAATATAGTTATTTCATGAAATTTTGATTGGAAGGAAAAGAATTTGAGTTAAAGGGTATCACACGGAAACCCAATAAGGTGGTGTTGTAGAAGACAACAACCTCCCAAATTTTGTATTATAAATAAAGATTTGGGACCCTTCTTTTTTCATTTTCAAAAAATGAAATTTTATTTTACTTAAATAATGTTTCCAATTTTGGCAATTTTGGGCATTCTCCTAATCTCTTTGAGTTTTATTTAATCATTAATGAAATTTTATTTTTTGGATGATAAAGGTTTTGATTAAAATGTTGGGTTTTAAATTTTTTTATCTCGCATATTCCTTATGATTTCTTCCTCATTTCAAAGAGCTACAATATTTGAAAAGCTACAGTTTTTTTGATTTTATTTTATTTTAAAAAAACAATGTTCTAAACCATAATCGATTTTGATCTATTGAAATCCTACTTGGCCTGTCATAACTTTGATTTTCACGATCTACAATCAATTGTGTAAGATTTTGTTGTGGTATGTTAGGCTTAATCTGAGCATCATAAATTTAAATGAAGTAATGGGGAATTAATTCAGGGTCCTTTTAACCTACATACGAACAATACTCATTTTCCCAAAGTGCATTGTTCGCGTCCACATATAGCGTTCAGTTGTATCTCTGTATTCATGAGCTATTACTTATGTTGTGTCTTCCTCGAGATAAGGTTTTGCTTCAAGAATTGAAGCTCTGTCTTCATTCTTTTGCAAGCGAGGGTCTGTTGATGAGGATTTTTTTTCCGAACTGTAGTGTGGTAAACTGTTGCTAAGATGGAAATGATTTCTAGGGTAGAACCCATTGTCAAGCTTATTGAAGCTCAGGAAGATTATTTTCCAACTATTGAGAAGGTTGGATGGTTAAATTTTCTACACATGTTTAATGGTCATAACGTGCAAGTCATCAAAGATTTTGCATGAACTTTTAATGGTGAACACACCAAAATTGGGGATATAGAATTACAACTTGATGAAGAAATAATAGCCAGAGCTACTAAATTGTTGTTGAAAGGAGAAAGTTGGTCTAAAACTAAAAGGATGAAGGAGATTCCTTGGTCAGAAATTATGGTTTCTCCTGAATGCAAATATGATTATAAAGGTATGCCCATATTCTCAATCAAAGAAAAATGGCATTTTTTGCTAGTAGTTATTAAGGGGTTTATCAATTGTGAGGGAAAATATAGCCTTTTCTTTATTTATCACTTTTGGATTTTAATGGTCTTCATGGATTATGAGTTGAACATGTCTGTGTTCTTGCTTAAAAGCCTGTCTAAAATGGCACATTTCTACCAGAGAAAGAGTCTTATTTCAAGAAGAAATGTTTTTCATCGTGGTTTAGTGAAAATTCTGTTCGAATTTCAGTTACAACAGAATGGTGATTCTTGGGATAAATTCATGAAAAGAAATCACTTTCAGGTTAATTCTGAAGAAGATTCACAGTTTCATCTTACTCGAGAAGAAACCCAAGACCTTGTAGAAGGTTTTGTTCTACCTTACCCTCGTGCTTCTTCTCCTCTTCAAAACACCGTGAGGGTTACTCGCAGTCAAACTGTCAAATTTAACCTTAACCCAGATTCATGTGTTTTCAGTGAAGCACCTCATGATTCTTCCAAAGCTTCCAAGCAAACCGTAGTTTCCTTGCTTGCATCTAAATACGACCCACCTCTTACCACAAAAAACGATGATTCGATTAATCTTGTTGATTTTATGAACAAGAGGCAAGGAAGAAAAAATTCAAGAATGCTAAAAAATAAATCTAGGAAAACCTCGAAAACTAGTTCTCCTGTACAGGTTGATGATGAAGAGTTGTTTATGAATCAGGAAGTCTCTTCCCCATAGCATGTTTCCCCACAACATGTTTCTTCACATGAACCAATTGAAAAATTTTTGTTATAGTTCACTCCTGCTACCATTCTTGGGTTGACTCAGATTCAGGTCCACTTGGTTTCCAACAAAACCCCTTTATCATCCCTCCTGGTAAACCAGAAGGAAACACAATGCACATGATGCACTACGCAGTCTCACCCGAGATAGTTCTTATGGGTGGTTGCAATGCTCAGGTGCTTACAGCCTGGGAAATGAGTGGGGATCTGCGATTAACCTCTTTAGTCTTCATTTATTACTTTAACATTCAGCTTATATCGAATACCATGTCATTCTTGTTCATGCATGTAAAATAGCAAATCTATCTAGTCATTCACACATTTGTTTAACATCTAATCATTAACAACAAAAGAGATACATAACTTTCAATAACATAAAACATGATCTACCGTGGTTCACCCCCCCTCAATTACATCCACAAAGATTTTGTGGCTCTATTATTTTATTATTATGGTTATAGAACTACAACACCTCATGCATTACAAATCTCCATCAGAATAGGTCGAGATCTACAATGAGGTGGACTAGATCACACCAGGCTCCTTGGCCTGTGATCTAACCCTCACGATCTCCCTTATTTACTCTCCTCAACTCAAAATCTTACAAAATAGATCAGATTCTATAGGAATTTGGTCCTCTTACGGCATGGTAACAATGACCAACAACAAGACATCCAACTCTAAACCGAAGAACCCGAACGAACCCAACCCCAAATCTAGACCTCCTAGGTGCCTATTTATACATGTTTTTGGCTTACTAGCCATTACCTCTTCTTACCAAAACCCTGATCATATCATGGTTAGGTCTCCTTGCATGCATGCCTCACATGCTTTCCTCTCTTGCATGCATGTCTGCCTTACACGTGCTACTTTTCTTGCATGCGCGTCTACCTTACACATGTTGCTTCTTCTACATGTGCATTCACCTCCCACGTCATGATTTTCCCTCAACATTGGGCCTGTGCCCAACAGGCCCTCAACACTGACATCATGACTCGTCGCGAGTCACTACCTAGCTCCAACATTTGTCATTGCTTGTGCCAATGCTTCGTACATACTTGCTACCCTTTGGCACTGCTCCTGAGCTTGGCTCCTCTTTACTGGCATTGTTTCAACCACCTGCGCGGTGACTGGTGGTCGTAGGATCTCGCCCCCTTCCAAACCTATTTGTTTGAGGCGCACTTTTGCTGCGTTGATTTCCATGACCAATTATTCTGCCCTTTCTTGTAGAGGCTCCAATTAAGCCTGTCATGCAATCTTCTGTGCTTGCACTACTTTTTCTTCTGCCTAAAGGTTCTTCATTTCTGGGGTCATATTGATCTTTTCTGGCAGTGACATTGTCCTCTATCATTTCTTGACATTTGCCATTGCTGCATTCATTTTATCTTCCTTTCCTTACAACTATTATGGGCTCCCATCCTCTAATAGTTGTGTCCATAGCTGGCTGCTCTTTTCCAGCAGTTCTGCCATTCTATGTATGTTCTGCGCGATATTTTTTGTAGTTGTTGTCACGTCTTGCTCTCTTTGCACTCAAACTGTTGGAGGAGTAGTAGGTACTGCGCGCTCTTCCAGTTCCTTGATCTGCTCTTTATATTGTTGCATAGTCTGTGCTATCTTTGTTACCTTCTTCTATGAAGATGCTTCCTCTGATGTTGTGTCATCTAAGATGACTTGAAAGACTGAGTTTATCTAGGTCTCCATCTCGTCCACTTTTTTTTGCACTATCTCTTTCTTATGCCCTTCCTGGATGATGGCTTCCTTCAATACCATATTTTCCTCCTGCGCTATTTGTAGATTCGTCACGTCAGACCTTTCTTTGGACTGAATCTCTTGTTCGACGCTAACCTGTAACTTATACAATGCCTTTGTTGGTATCTTGGGCAATGCCAAGTCCAACGTTTCGATATCCGTCATGGGCTTCTATGATGTTTCTTCATCGACGAACAACATATCTGGTGTTATGATAAAGTTAGCACTTCCCTGCACTGAGATTTGTATTGTCTCTCTGATAAGTGCTTCTTCTCTTACTGGCATCGATTTCTCCTTTTGTTGTTGTTCCACCTTGATCCTCAACTATTCTAGCATACTTTTTACCTCCTGTACCTGTTCCAAAATTGAAGCTCGATGGTTTTCTGCATTTTCCCATACTTCTGACAACCGATCTTCTATTGTCCTGGCTATCAACTCTACGTCATCTACTATCAGTGATGTTTCCATTTGTTTCCTGTGGGCCTTTGCTTTCTTTCTGGCGCCACTTGTTTTCTCCCTTGGACTTTTCCTTTGGTCATGTGTGTGTCCATGCATGTCTCCTGTCCTTCTTCTTCTTCCATTGAGACTTCATGTTTCTTTGTTTGTCTTTCTTCCACGTGCACTTGTTATATTGTTTCCCTTCTTGTCTACTCTGTGTGCAATGATCCCTGTGTCGCACCTCGTTGGGATGGCTTCTTCATTCTAGTTTTATTTTTTTATGGGAGTGTTTCCCCCTACTTTGCCCTATGCCATATTGTTCTTGGTGCTTTCTTTGTTTGTGGTTGTCTGTTGCGAGGGGACTGTTCTGTCCTACACTCTTGCTTGTGCTCTCGGCACTGTCTTTGGGATTTTTGGCACTTTCCACTCCTTGGGCCACTCCTGGACCTCCATGTAGATGTCCTGTGTCGTCACGCAGTATTTCAGCTGCAACCACTCCTTGGATGAATCCTTCTTTGCCTGCAACCACATGTTGTGGCGTGATGCCTGGAAATTCACTATCTGTCCAAACTCTTGGACAGTTTTTGGGGAGATCCTCCATGTATCCACCAAGTTGTTTTGGATCTCTGTTAAGTACAGACTGAACATGTCGTTGTTGGATTTCTTTGTTTTTGGATCTGGTGTACTTCACAGCGATGTGTAGCGTGTTGCACCACATTTTCATGTCCTTGGAAGGAACATAGTGTATGTGGGTTCCTGCCACCCCATAAGTGCAATGAGGATAAGTAACCACGAGTAGTGGAACACAGATCCCCGGTCTTGTGCATCCTTACAATCTTCAAGGAATGAGTTTAGTAGATACGGGGCCCAACTCATCGAGCTCCCCTTTGCGCATTGTGTCGCAACAACTACTACTCTTGTGGGTGCCTCTTCTTTTCGACACTTGTGCATTAATTTACAACCCAGCAGCCATGTTGCAAATCGTGTCGCACGATCATTGATGTTGTTGATCATGATACCCTTGTTACCCATTTTTGTGCCATACTTTTCTTTGATCTCATATGAGATGGTTTTTTCCTTAGTTTTGACTTCTAGGTACTATTCTGGATTCTCCCCATCTGTGGGTAGCCCTGTAATTGTTGCAATGATATCGACGTTGATAGAAACTGGCCTATCCATCCACAAGATACCTCCATGCACCCTTGTTAACAGTTGTTTGACACATATGTTTATGTGTTTCTCGTGCCCGAAGTGTCGTATGTCTAGTAAGTTCATGATGTCAGTGTTGTACAGTCTCAGGATCCACTGTGCAGGCTGTAACAGTGGTGCGCCTGATGGGCCTTCTCCCCTGTCCTCCAAGTAGCTTTATGCTGCCAAATCTAGGAACTTGATGGTGTCAGAGACATCATGGTCGGATTATTTAAGGTTATCAAGTCCTCCTACCATGTTATCTTCTGTCTGCACTCCCTTGGGAATCTTCAACATCATTATGCCTAGTTTTGGCTACATGTGTTGTACGCCTTGCACACTGCTTTCTATTTGCACCTTCTTTTTCTCTTGTGGGGACGATACCCCACCCTATGGTACAGCCTCCTACTCTGTTTCGAGCTCTGGTTCTGGATCTAGACCCTACTGCATGGAACCCATGGCTGGTTCTTCTTGTTGTGGCCCTTTACCTCTAGACGCATCAGATTTCATCTGTTCAACGTCCTCTTCCAGCTACTCGGGCTCATGTACGACTTCCTGCTCCTCCTCCACATGTAATGTGGTCTGCTCGTACTTCGGTGTGTGGATTTCATCCACATCCACCACTGTGGGCATCTCACTGGTTCCTGTTTGCGGTACCCATGTGCTACTCTATGTGTTTTGTATGGTTCTGCTTGGTGCTCCAACCCTCGGTGGTGACATGGTTGTGAAATCCGAACTACAGGCTCTCAACTCAATAGATGGTAGTGAAAATTTGCCCTCTATCGTTCTTCCGCTCAGCTCAACGTTCTTCTCCTTAGAAAATAACACAATGGGTCAGTTTCCCCCCTCTTTCCGAATTTTATAGCAGGACGGAGAAGTGACAGTTGTGTCACGCTGATAATTGTCACTTTTTCACTTTCCGTTGTGTTTCCTGTGCACTGTACCTTTCTACCCATCAACTGCTCTTCTGCGTGTCACGTTTTCTAACCCTAGTTTTCTTGTAGCGCCCTGTTCTGTTCGCCCGGTTCTATTCGGTGAAGGCCCTCCATGTGTGTTGAATTGTTTTTATTTTTATCCTTTTTACTTTTTATGATTTTTTTTTCATTTTCTCTCTGTTACTTCTACTATAATACACTATATACATATTTTCGTACTGTGTGGTACCTTTCTAAGCACTAGGGGGTCGACTATCCCTATATATTTTCAGTCGACTCCCATTGATCATTCCTTTGAGTTCTGCACCTCCTAAATCTTTCAACTGTACAACTCCCCCATCTATCACAGTCTTTACTTCATATGGTTCCAACCAATGCATTCTGATTTTTCTTATGTATTGAAGAAATTTATTGCCATACACTAAGACTAGGTCTCTCCCCTTGAAATTCTTCCTTTTAATATGTCTGTCATGTCAAAATTTGTCCCTTGTTTTCTGTACTTCTTGGTGAAATCCTGCTAGAATACTATCTTCTTCCATCACCATCAGCTGACTTAGAATTTCTTATATTGTGCCTCGTTCTGTCATGTTGGTGATTGTTGCTACGCGCGGACTAGGTACCAAAAATTCTAATGGCACCATTGCTTCTTGTCCATACACCAACCTGAATTATGTGTGCTCTGTCAACTTTTTGCATGTAGTCCTGTATGCCCATAATATTGTTGGTATCTTCAAGTCTCAATCGTCCTTGTTGACATTGAATATCTTTTCAAATGCATTCTCTAGGATCTTATTAAAGGCTTCCACTGTTCCATTTTTTTTAGGGTGATATGGTGTACTCTTTTGATGATAGACTTCAAACTCCTCAATCATAGCCTTGATAGTACTATTGATGAAGTGAGTGCCTTGGTCACTCATCAAAATCCTTGGGCATCCAAATCTAGTGATCACTTGCTCAAACAGGAAGTGTGATGATGTCTCTGCGATGCAATATTTTACTGGTGTTGCTTCCGCCCATCACGTTAAGTACTCTATCGCAGTAATGAGATACCTTGTTGCTGACCTCTTTGTTGTTGGATTAATTGGTCCCACAAAATCTATTGCCCATTTGTCGAATACTTGCAAGATTACTTGTGGTCTTAGGGGCATCTCATCCTGTCTATTAGGTTTTCCAACCCTCTGACATACATCACATCTCTTACAGTAGTCCTTTGCATCTCTGTGAATGATCGACCACCTTAGTCATGCACGCAATACCTTCTGCGCGGTAGCTTTTCCTACATAATGTCCTCTAGTTATTCCCTCATGGACCTCGTGGAAAAAGTGGTCTTGTACCTATCTTCTGGAGCTATCTTGTTCTGATGGTAGCCTGATAATCCATCTGTGAATGAGTATGCTTCTTGGCCTCCTACATTCTCTAATACTTCATCTGTGAAAGGAGTAGGAAAAGGGTCATGTAGGCAAGCATCATTCAGCTTCCTCAAATCGACACATATACTTATGCCTCCTTACTTCTTCTTCTGAACTACCATATGGCTTACCCATTCAGATTCCTCCATTGGTTCTATGATTCCAGCCTCCAACATTCTGTCAATTTGTACTTTTACTTTTTGCTTATATATTGGGTTCAGTCTATATGGTTGTTATCTGACTGATCTAGCCTCAGGTTTGAGACGTATCTTCATCTCTCCTAAATCTCTTGCTATGACTTTCATCTTTATAAAGGTTGTTGGGAACATGTCACTATACTCGCACATCAACTCTGTTATTCTTTCTATTGTTTGTTCATCCCAGTAATGTCCAATGTTGGCCATTTTGGGATTATTCTTTGTCCCAATATTTACTTTCTTCACCTTGATTGGCACAAAAAATACTTTTGATTCAAGAGATGGACCTTCCACCTCCCTTTCTCCTTCAATTTATGTAATCTGAATGTTGCATGGGTCATCTTCATCTGGTGCTTCTTCCTTCACATGGTAGCATGACAATGGTTATTTCATTGCCTGTATGTTCTGTTGTTGATATTTTGTTATAAGTTCAACCTCTAGTTCTTGAATAAATATTGCCTCTCTGATTTGTTTGAGTGTTGAATCCATGTTGGGGTTCTCATGTTCAAATGAGAAAGTGACTATAAAATTATGTTGTAATGTTGTCCATTCTGCAGTGCCCCTTCGCAATTCCTGGTCTACATACCAATTTGTTGGAATTCCTTCCAATGTGTGAATAAAGTGATGAGACCATTCTTTTGGTGGTGTCATTATACATAGTGTTCTGCACTTCTCTAAGTGTTCGGTTGGTGTCCCATTTTCGTCATATCTCTGCAATTGATTGCTTCCTTGTTCCACGCCAAATCTTATGTGTAGTAATCGCTTACATTGGTACCAGTCCTTAATTGTCTCTTTGTGTGCACCCCACCATCTTGCAGGTGTTTCCTTGAGTGTTATATCCAGAGCTAAGAGCCTCTGATTTTCTAACACTTCATATTTGTATCTTTTTAGGAATTCTTCTAAGTCATTAACCCCGTGAAAGTTTGTATGTTCTCTTATCTCTGTACCTACCCATATTACTACGCGGTCTATTCTTGCACACCTTCTTGTGGAGACTTCATGTAATCTCTGATGCCAATTATCCAACCCTGTATCTGAGTCTGACGCACATGACATGATACTTCTCCAACTAAGTACTCAATATGTAGTTGGATTCGCATAATATTCTTCTCGCACAGTGGTTCTTCATAATTGGTTAATTTCCTCAAGGTCTAAACAAGTGGGTTCTACAAACCTTTCTCCTTCTAATGGTGGCACAACGACTTTGTACTCTCCTGACTCGAATGTCATCTTCCTCGTCTTCAGATTAATTATGGCTTGATTGTCAAACGCCCAATCCAATCCAAGCAATGTTGGATAAGGTGTTGTGCCATCCACTATTTCTATCACTTCGAAATCGACTTTAGTGTGCACTCCATCCAGATCTATTGTCACACCCTTTAGCCTCCCAATTGGCAGAACCCTATGTTGATTTGCTAGTTTCAGTTGAACATGTGAATATCCTAATGTGGGATCTCCCATACATTGTCATGTCTTCTTGGGTAGTACATTCACTTTGGAGCCTAAATCTAGTATAATATCACCCATGTTGAAATCTCCAATGTTGTTGAATATATCCTTTTTGTTTTGTGCATCAAACTGCTTTTGTGGTTCGGCATTCTTCTTCACCCATTGGTGTTGTGTTGGATCTTGTTTTATTGCGTCATCTCCTGTCTTAGCTCCTCCATGCATAACTATGTTGATATTTCTTCCATCATCCCTCGCTTCTGTAGAAATCCATTGAACATTCTGATTGTTCTGATTTCTCTTTTCTTGGATCTTCCCCAATAATGTCAGATAATATTTTGTGTCATGGTCATATGCGCGACAATACATACATGTCGCGGGTGGAAGTGGACATTCTCTTGCATAATGTCTTGGTTGTTTACAGTTATGGCATACCACTGGTCCTCTACCTATTCCAAAGCCTCCTCTACGTTGTCCTCCACCTCTGTAGCCAGCTCGATCTCCTCGCAGTGCGTTATACTGGGGCACCTGGTTATACTGCGTAGGATTATATTGTGGCTGTGCAGTATTGTACTGCGGTTACACGGTGTTATATTGTTGTGGCACAATGTTATATGGGGCTGGTACTTGGTTAAATTGTGGTGCAGCTTGCCCTATCATCATCTCTTCCTGCACCATATAGGTGGTTGATGTTCTTTCCGTCATCAGTTCCATTGTCTTGTAATCTTTGTCACCATGGCCTACTGACTTGCAGAAGTTGCAATATGAACTCTTAGGCATTGTCTGGTATTTTTGCATCATTGGACGGTGATATGGATCATGCCTCTGTATCTTACATATCTCACACCATAGTCCTCCTGTCGACAAAGGGTTTGGCAGTCTCATTGCCATGTACTGTGTGAATGTTGGACATTCATTCTTATGGTGTCCTTTTGTCCTACATGTGGTACACCAAACAAATTCTCTTTTGTGATTACTTATGTTCTGGTTTAATTGAAATGTTAGATTTTTCATTTCCTCCTTGAGCTCCTCTATTGTTGGATCTGTCTTCTGATATTGGTTCTCTTTTAGTTGCAAGGCTGCTTGTAGAGCCTCTACCTGGGTCTGAAACTTATGTTGTCTCAAAGGGTATTTCAAGTATGGTAGTAGTGAATTCACAAACAGATGCCTATGTTGCATATCTATCATGACATACTTCAACTTTCCTTCAATCGTTTGAATCTCTAGTCTATCCCCTAGATAGATTCTCTTGGTTTCTGTATAATCTCTATCATCTCATTCATGTATTGATCCTCTGAGCTAGGCTTCTGGAATTCATTTACCAGCAACTTCTTAATATCCACAACTGTTCTGGTTGTTCCTGGTGGACTGTTTGCAACTAAGCTCATGTACCAATCTAGTGTACGGTCTCTTAGCGTGATGGATAAATGTGCAAGTTTGGTATCCTCATATGTGATCTTCTTTTCTTCCCATATCTTTTCACAGATGAACAAGTGCTTCTCAGGGTCCTCCAACGCATCTCCCTTGAATTTTGGTAACCTGATGGTGGGATCATGTCCTGCCATCCTGAATGTTGAACTACTACCTCCACGCGGTGTAGATCCTTGACTAATACTTATTGAACTGGATCCCCTAGTTGTTTCTCTTTGTGTAGATGTACTTCATTCTATGTTTCTTCCATTGAAATTCGGTTGTCTAAACGGTGGTGTTCTTTCTGGTGTATTAGCCGCACATGGGTTTATGGGTTCCACACTGACACTGATATGGATAGGAGTTTTGCCTCAAGTTTCTACTCTTGGACCTCTTGTCTTCCTTTCATATGTCGCACGCATGATTTCCTCAATATTTTCCACAGCCCAAAGATCCTCTACCTCTTCTTCATCACTTTCCAAGCCTTTCCTCACAAGTATGGCTCTCTTCTTATTGTTCATTTTATATTGGTAGGTTACCCTACTACGCATTCTTCCAGCTGTTGTCGTGATCTGCTTGATCCGATCTTCCTCCATCATGATTAGATCCAAGGCCTCCTCCTTCTTTCCTTTATCCATCTCTTCCTCCATTTCTTTGTCTCTTGTCAGTGCTTCCCCCCTTCCCCCATGCACACAAGGAATTTTAGTTGTCTGAGGCCATTGTCATTACACCTTTGTTATACAGTAACATCTTAATGGAAGTATACAACGATCTGATATACCTACCTCAAGGTCCCTTCTGGAACTCTTGCTCTGTTGCATTGTAAGACTTCACAGTATCTACTGTAAATCATGTGATAAATCCCGCAACAATGTTGTCTAACCAGAAATCTATGGCGCGCGTAAAATTATTGTCAACTTGTTGTAACTGCGCGATCTCCACAAGATTACACTCTAGTTGTCTGATCTAATTTGTAGGGTGTTTGTCTTTCAACCTCGATATCCACTCCTACAACACATGTGGGAAATCACAGAAAAATACTTTATGCAAGTCGATAAATACGTACTTGTCCAAATATTTGTGTGGTCTTAACTTCAGGTTTCTATTATCTTTCTGTGTAAATTCCAGCTCCTTTATTTTCAACTAGCTCTCGATCTCTGCCTTCACTGGGTTCCACGGTCTCAACATCCCCTTTTATATTCTCATTCTTTTAACGTTGTGTCACCAGATTTAACATTATTTTCACGATTCTTCAGTAGATCTCATTCACTCAATCCATTTCTATTCCACCCAACAACGAAACCATTTTTTGGTTATAGTTCACTCCTGCTACCATTCTTGGGTCGACTCTGGTTCAGGTCCACTTGGTTTCCAACAAAACCCCTTTAAAACTATCGGCCCTCCTGGTAAACCAGAAAGAAACACAGTGCACAGGATGCACTGCACAATCTGACCCAAGATAGTTCTTATGGGTGGTTGTAATGCTCAGGTGCTTGAAGCTTAGGAAATGAGTGGGGATCTGTGATTAAATTATGTAGTATTCATTTATTACTTTAACATTCATCTTATATGGAATACCCTATCATTCTTGTTCATGCATGTAAAATAACAGATCTTTCTAGTCATTCACACATTTGTTTAACATCTAATCATTAACAACAAAAGAGATACATAACATTCAATCACATAACACATGATCTATCATGGTTCACCCCCCCTCAGCTACGTCCACAAAGATTTGGCGGCTCTACTCTTTTATTATTATGGTTCCATAACTACGATGCCTTGCGCATTACAAATCTCCATTAGAACAGGTCGAGATCTACAATGAGGTGGACTGGATCATACCAGGCTCCTCGTCCTATGATCTAACCCTCACGATCTCCCTTATTTCCTCCCCTCAGCTCAACAACTTACAAAATAGATCAGATCCTACAAACATTCAGTCCTCTTACGACATGGTAACAATGACCAATAACATGACATCGAACTCCAAACCGAAGAAACCGAACAAACCCAAGCCCGGACCTAGACCTCCTTGGTGCCTATTTATACATCTTTTTGTCTTACTAGCCATTACTTCTTCTTACCAAAACCCTAACCCTATCATGGATAGGTCTCCTTGCATGCGCGCCTTGCATGCTTTCCTCTCTTGCATGTGTGTCTATCTTACATGTGCTTCTTTTCATGCATGCGCGTCTGCCTTACACGTGTTGTTTCTTCTGCATGCGCATCCACCTCCCACGTCGTGCTTTTCCCTCAACACTGGGCATGCGCCCAACAAAAATCTTGCTAAAGAAAATGAAAATGAAAGAACTGAAACCGATCCCAATCTGGAGGTTTCTTTATGGAAAGATAAATATTATTCAGTGGTTCTAGTGTTGCAGGCTAATATAATTGATTTGGAATTAGAAAATCAATTCCTTAGATCAAAGAATAGAGCTTTGATCGATAGCCAAAGAAGATAGGTTTCAGGGATCAAAGAAGATAAAAAGAAAGATGCAATAAATATTAACTCTCCAGGAGTTAATATTTTCGCTAATTCTAATTTCAAGACAGTTCCCAGTAATTCTCAGTGTTAAAATATTTTGGTTATTGGTATGAGTTTATCATTTTTTAGTTTAGTTTGCAATTTTCATTAATTTTAGTTAATAAAAGAGTAGCTACATAATTTCAAATTCTGTAGCAACTCTAATTTTCGTTTTTATATTTTATTAATTTATGTTTTTATTTTGTTTTGTTTTTATAGGTGTAAAAAGAACGTCTTGGAAAATACAGGAAATAAGAAAATTAGTTTCGAGACATTGAACGGTTAGTTGTTTTTGTTTTTTATACTTAGTTAATTTAGTTTGGAGAATTAAACAATTTTGTTATTTTTCCATTCTAAATGGATAATTGTTTATGGTTATGGAAGTTAATTTCCATTTTTGAATTCCTTCAATATAAAAACAGTGAAGGAAAGACAATGAAGGGGTTCAGTTTTTTTGGAAAGAAAACCGAGCTTATACATTGTTGTACAAGTTTCGGTTTTGATACTTTATTATGAATCTCTTTATGACTTTGAATATTAATGAAAGCAATTGGTATTTGGTACTATTATTGGTATTCAAGTGGTTTATTTTTTGAAATCAAAGTTTTATCTGGATTATGTGTTGATGATACTACATGTTGATTTAGTTAATTATTGTTGATAAATTAAATCAATTTCATTTATGTGTTGATGATACTACATGTTGATTTAGTTAATTGTTGTTGATAAATTAAATCAATTTCATTTCTTATTTGACACATTATTTCAGTGATTAATATGTATGTGAATTATTGTTGGAATTATAAGTCCGTGTTAATTATTTAATCAAGTTTAATAATTCGTTTTCAGTTGATTTAATTAAATATTTGTTTTGAAGATCTATATCTTTAGAACATTGCTTATTTTACTTAGATTCATATACTATTTATAATCGGGCCCACTATTAGATTTTTAGTTTTTAGTTTTATTCTATTTTAGTTAATCTCTTTTACTTTCATTATACATGCTTTTCAAAAGAAAACAAATCCTCTTTCATAAAGGTAACTTTTATGTCAATTAGAATTAATTTCTCTATTGTATATAGTTTAATATTTGTATATATTGATATGTTAGCTTCAAGTGATTAAAAGGTGTATATATTTTGAATTTAATAGATTAGATAGTTTTAGGTAACTAGACCTAAACCAGTCGGAATCACCATTTACAACGGATAAATATCTAATTGGGATCTTGACTCGACGATTTCCCACATGTTGAACATGGTCATATTTGGTCATCAACATGTGGTAAGCTCTAATAGCATAAAAAAATTATTGAAAAAGGGGCATCAAGGTGTAATTGTACAATTAGGCTCACTAGATGTTCAAACATCTAAGCCATATATTCCCTTAGATCTCCAAGGGATCATTTATAAGCATTCCAAAGTATTTGAAGATATTCCCATAGGTCTTCCACCCACTCACAATCATGATCATGTTATTCACTTAATTTCTGGGAGTGCTCCTCCTAACATCAAGCCTTACAGATACCCTTATGCCCAGAAGAGTGAAATTGAGCATATGGTTGAAGAAATGTTAAAGGTTGGCATTATTAAACCTAGCCAAAGTTATTACTATGCACCGGTGGTAATGGTACTGAAGAAAGAGGTCTCATGGCGTATGTGTCCATATTATAGAGAGCTCAACAAGATCACCATTAAAGATAAGTTTCCCATTCTCGTCATTGATGAATTGTTAGATGAACTACATGGAGCAATCTACTTCAAAAATTTGTATCTCTGCTTAGGGTATTATAGGATTAGAATGAAGGAAGAAGATATCCCAAAAACAACATTCAAAACTCATGAAGGCCATTATGAATTTTTGGTCATGCATTTTGGCCTTACAAATGCACCTTCCACATTGCAAGGGTTGATGAATTCTATTTTCAATTCCTTCCTTCGAAAATTTGTGTTCGTATTTTTTGATGATATACTAATCTATAGCAAGTCTTGGGAAGATTATGTTCGACATGTTGACAGGGTGCTACAACTACCGAGGGAGCAATAGTTATATGCCAAACCATCCAAATGTTTCTTTGGGGTGAAGGAGGTAGAGTATTTGGGTCATATTGTATCTCATGAAGGTGTCAAGGTAGACCCTAACAATATTAAATCCATGATGGACTGGTTGATTCCCAAAACATTGAATAATCTTAGAGGATTTTTGGGTTTGACAAGTTACTACCGCAAGTTTGTTTGTAACTATGGAATAATAGCAGCACCTTTAACTGCATTAACTAAGAAGGATGCATTTTCATGGATTCCAGAGGCAACTCAAGCTTTTGAACAACTTAAAGAGGCAATG
>JASDQU010218572.1:0-18041 GCA_032191745.1 Picea mariana | reverse complement strand
TAAACGAATAAATTCCTTCGACTAATAATAATCCCTTCGTCTCATTGCCATTGGAACGCTGAGTGCCTTCTCTTGTTAAGTCCAAATGGCTTAATTTTGCCTCGATGTCAAAACACAAATCAAGAGTGAGCCCTACCACCTAGTTTCTCGGAGACTGTTTCGCGTCACGGGTTTCTCGGGAGAATTAGTTTCATCGGGAACGCTAAAAATACGATCTAAACAAACGATGTGATAGATATAATATGTTTGGAATTTTTTCGGAACTTTATTCCAAAATATTCGCGCACTATATTGTGATGCAACTTCAAATTTTAAGTGATATCACATTTTTTGACCACTTTTATTCCATGTATACTTTAAATTTGATATAAAAAAATTTGGCTGAAAGCTGTAATTACTTTTTCTTTTGGCACCACTCTGCAAATTCCACATGGCTATTAGGGAATCTTCGAAGTGGCAGACATGAGGATGGACTATACTCTGGTCAAAAAGTAAACGAATAATTTATAGGGAAAAATTCAAACAAATTTCAAAATATATCACATCGTCGTTTAGATTTTATTATTGGTGTTAGTAATCAAATTCATCCCCCGAGAAAACCGTAAGCAAAATGCTCTCTGGACAAACTAGTGTTGGAGCTCACTTTGATTTGTTTGTGGGATTAAGTTAATATTGTCTTTAGATTTATACGAGTTTTTTTAATAATTTTTTTCACAGTTTTTTTAATTTTTTTAATAATTTTGGTGGTTTGAAATTATAAATTTTAATTCATAAAATTGTAATATAAAATTAAATAATAAGAATAGAGATTTATGAATTTATTTGAAGATCAAAATTTATGAAATTACAAAATTTGTTTGTCAAAATTGCAATGATTTCATGTAATTTCATCAAATAGAATATTAAAAAAAAAAAAATTATCTCTTAAATGAAATTAAAATATTTAATAAAAATTTTATATTTTTAAAAGTTTATCCATTTCAAATATTTACAACCTATTTCAAATATTTACAGCCTATTTGGTTAACAAAAACACAAAAAGATTATTGTTGTTGACTTTTTCTTTTTCCCACATTCCCATTGTTATTTGCATAGATTAATTATTTATATTAAGTGAGTTGCATGTTTAGGCAATACCATTGGCTTTTTGGAGTAGTCCATGTGCTTGATAATTAAGAGTGGCTCCATAGTCAAGCTCTTCTAACTATAGGAAGGCCAGTCTCCGGTCTATCAAACCAGGAACGAAGGCCATCTCTTCTAACTTTAGGAATTAAGCATAGCCATTATCCAGTTTCCAGGCACTAAAAGTCAAATAGAATATTAAAAATAAAAATAAAAATTATCTCTTAAATGAAATTAAAATATTTAATAAAAATTCTATATTTTTAAAAGTTTATCCATTTCAAATATTTACAACCCATTTCAAATATTTACAGCCTATTTGGTTAACAAAAACATTATTGTTGTTGACTTTTTCTTTTACCCACATTCCCATTGTTATTTGCATAGATTAATTATTTATATTAAGTGAGTTGCATGTTTAGGCAATACCATTGGCTTTTTGGAGTAGTCCATGTGCTTGATAATTAAGAGTGGCTCCATAATTGCAGTTGTTGGACTAGATAATTAAGAGTGGCTCCATAATTGTAGGGGTTGGACATTTTTTTATGTTTAATTGCACTAATAATAAGAGTATTATCATCATATATTCTTTCATTACAAAATAAGGTCTCAAGTACGCTATGTAAATCTCTTTTTTCCTTGTTTTAATATGCATCATTTGGTATCATTAATTGAAAATGTCATAGTCTTGATTTTAGTGAAAGTAACAATGGTTGATACTAATCATTTGTTTGATAAATGGACTATTGGTCTTTGGTTATGGAAGAAAGCGAAGATTAAGGAAGAAATGCAAAATACGAACTACGTGGAAAGCACATTCACTGAGATGGGGTCAAAGCGGTCAAAGAAGCGGAAAATAAAGAGCGAAGTAAAGGAAAACGAGTTGTTGAACGAGAAGATTGAGAAAGAAATATTAGCAAGGAAGATGGATCATGGACAACCCAACAAGGGGAAAAAACCACCAATGGTTTCTTTGGAGCACCTCACGAGAAAGAAGGAAAGGTAGACTGGCGAAGCCTTGAAAACACGGGTCAAGTTGACCTAGGGTTTTGAGATCTAGGGTTTTGACACCTAGACATTTGTCATTGTAATGTATAAATAAAGGTCTAGAGGACCTGGGATGGGGTTGTTCCGAGTTCGAAGAGGATTGTATTGTTGATGTCGAGTGTTATTGTTGTTGTCTAAGGAGAGTATTGTGTTGTGTTGTAAGATCTTCAGCTGGGTGTGAAGATCAACCTTGCAGTTGGGTGCATAGGGAGGGGAGAAAATAAGAGAAAGAGAGAGAGATCTTCAAGCTAAGTACGCAGATAGAACTGTATGTTTTCATATAATATCAAGAAACATAGTTTTGTGGACATAGCTCTAGGGAGAGGGTGAACCACATATATCTTGTTGTTTTATGTGATTGATGTTGTATTCTTTTGCTTTCTGTTATTCTGTTATTATATCATTATGTTAGATCTGAGACATAGCTCGCATAGTAGGCCTAAAGGAGATAAAGGATAACTAGATCTCTATGTGTTGTTCCTTTGAATCCACTTGCATTTCCTCTGGTTGTAGACACCTGTGTCCTGCAACCCCCAATTGCTACTTCAGGTGAGACTGCATATACTTCATAGGTGTTGCCGAAAGGGCCAGTAGTTAGGGCTTGTTGGTGCGCTGTTAGAGTTGAACTCTGGGTCTTCCCCTGTGCCAACAAATGGTTCTGTTGCCGGGACCGAGTTCTTCTTGAGGGAATGTCAAGGTGGTTTCCATCGAAGACAAAGATTCAGAAGTGGATAGAAGAACAAGAAAAGGACTTCACTAAGGCTCATAATAAAAACCCTAATATAAGTACAAACGATTGGTTGGGAAGGTATATATTCACCGATATACACAAGATTTTCTTTGGAGGAGTTCATAAGGAACTATACGAGTGGCTAGATAGATTAGCAGATACTCAGTTTGAGATCAGATCTAGACCACTTGTGGTTTGGATGTCGACGTTGATCAAGAAGGTCAAGAGAGTTGATAACGTTGTGTCAAGAGCAATAGATCACTGGTTTGATAGCACTATTGGAGGGTACATTACTGAGTTTGTTATTGGCAGAGTAGAGTCATATAGCCAAGTAGAGAGGTATTTCTTTAAGGGGCCGAGAGGAAAATTTTTACACTTTTTTAAGTTGAAGATCAAGATGCTATTGCATGAGAAGAACATCTTGAAGATACAATAATTGGTCGGATTGAAGAGCTAATGTTCAAGAACTCAGATAGCGACAACGACACAGAGGTAGGACATACACGCAGTGGGAGAACGTTCAAAGAGGTTCCTCTAGTAAACCTGTTTGAGCAGAGCCATGAACCACTAGCACAGGATGAAGGGTTCTACAGTGGAGAAAAAGAAGAGCCATTGAACGAGGAACAGTCAGGATTCGCTGGAGCAGAGGAAGAGAAGACTGAAGAACCTTGCTGAGAAGAGTGAGAGACCTCAGGAACTGCACTGGCTATCGAAGTAAGTACTATTACTCCTCTTATTGTTTTAGCAGTGTTAAGTAACCAGAGTAGTCAGAGTTATCAGAGCACTCAGAGCATTGTTACCAACAGTTCAATGCATACTCAGTCAAGAAACATAGGAAGATCTATGGCAGATGAAATGAGGCTACCTATCTTTAGAGGATATGGATCTAAAGATCCTGATCAACACTAGTTTTTATGTGAAGCTATATGGAGTATTAAGCAAGTCAATGACGAAGCAGTTAAAAGAGCTCAATTTAGTACCACCTTGAGAAACCACGCACTAAGTTGGTATATGAAGTTTTTTACAATGACTGCACAACCTAAACCGCTAAATACCATCAAAACTGCGTTGAACGCAAAATTCAAGAAACCCAAGTCTGAGTCACAGTGCATTACATAAATGAAACAAAACAAGCAGAGAGTAGTTGAACCTGTCTGGCAGTTTGATCAGAGATTTAAGACCTTGAGAGGTTGGTTGAGTTTTCAGATTCCAGATGAGCAGAATAAGGAATGGTTCATTGTTGCCCTCTTACCACACATCAGAGTTCCTCTGATGCAACAGAAGGTTTCTTCGCAGGCTGAGGCTTTGGAGATCGCCATGAAACTAGAATCAGACCCTATGGGAGAATCCAACTCAGGTATGAGTCAAATTTTGAGTCAGCTAACTAGCTTATCTCTGTAGGTCGAAGATATGAAGAAAGACAAGGGAAAAGATAAAATAGAATACATCTGGTGTATCAGATGTAAATCAGAGGGCCATGATAAGGAGCATTGTCCCCTATTTCATGAGTACTTGGCTTCTGGAGCTCCGAGCCCTTTGAAGCAGGTTACTCTACCCTGGTGCGAGGTATGTAGAAATAGACATCGTCCTGGTGAATTTTATTACATGCAAAAATATGTCCAGACACCTACCAACCTTTATTGCACATTTTTTAAATTTGTGGGGCATGATGAGAAATATTGTAGGGATTATGATCTCTTGCATGAAAGTTCAAGAGATACATATATGATTCAAGGAGAGATTTAGCAGGAGGGAAATGCTACACAGATTAATTTCCCAGGAAGAGGAAACTTCAACCCTCACGGTGGATTCAGAGGAAGAGGACGAGGTGGATGCATGGGTCGAGGTCGAGGTCAAATCATTTCCTATAACTGTGCACAACCAGGACATTTGGCAAGGGATTGTCAAAACCCTTGTACCACTTGCAGCTACTGCAACTCATTTGAACATGTTATTGAAGATTGTCCAACATTGTTAGCAAAGCTCCATGAGAGACGAGGAGGAAACCAACAAGTACAATTAATCTCAGCAGAACCTCGAGGAGAGGATCCCGGAGTCATTGTTATCACTAGAGGAAGTGTTGTTACATGAGAATACAGAGTGACCCCAAAAAAGACTACAGAAGAATAAAGGGTCAGAAGAGCTCCAGAGAAGACACAAGTTTTTGATCTGAGGAAGAAAAGAAGATGTTTGAAGAGGCAAGAAAATAATTTGGAAGAGATCAAGATTCTTCATCAAAGACACAACCAGAAATGAGAGAATGTGGAATGCCTTTGGCATTTGATCATTCTGCATCACCTGGAGAAGGAAAGGAGGTAACCAAGCTTATGGAATTCTTGTGTACTTGCATTAATCTGATTAAGGATGAAAGAGTTGTACAAGAACTGCAAAATTTGATCAGACAATATGAGATAGGTAGGATAGCTCCTCTTCTGAATAAAGCAGTACATTAAGTATCCAGAAAAAGAAGGAAAAATAAGGAATTACACCTTAATGCTCAGATTGGAGATTATGACATAGATTATGTGGTCCTCGACTTAGGGTCATAGGTCAATGTTATGACGAAGTAGACCTGGGCACTGATGGGAAAACCTAAGTTAATTTATTCCCCTATCAGGCTTAGGATGGCTAATCAATAGGCAGTAAGCCCTTTTGGAAGACTGGAGCATGTCCCTATGGACATCGATAGGGTAAGGACATTTGCAGACTTCGAGGTGATTGAGATAGTTGATGATAGTTGTCCTTATCCACTATTAGGCATTGATTGGGCTTTCAACAATTCCACTGTTATTGACCTAAAGAAAAGGATAATGCCAGTTGAAGGTGATGGCTTTAGGGTCATTGCACCTCTTGATCCTGATGAAGGTCACAGATACAGAAAACCCATCAGAGAAGAAGATCATGCTTATGAACTAGAGAACATATATAAATTGACAACAAGACAACATGATTATATTAATCCTATGACAGATGGGAATTTAAGTTAGCGAAGTGACAATGCATTCTCATCATATTCGGAAGAAGCACTAGAGAACTAACAGAACAAAATGTATGAAGTTTCTATGAGAAGGTGTGCTAGATTGACCAGGGAAGTTCAATGGATTGGCACAGAAGTAAGCAATCTACCCACATTTGATGGTTTAAATCATTTAGAAACATTCTTGTCAGAATTTGATGAAATTGTACCAGTACAACAACGACTGTTGGCACTAGATGAAGCTTTAAAAGCAATGCCAACAAGATGGTGGGAAACACATAAGAAGAACATTGTGGACTGAGTGCAATGTTTCACTTTGATGACAGTGCGCTTTTCAGAACAAGCTGAAAGGTGTGAAGTTCATTACACAGGTCAAATCTATCTGAAGGACCATGTGCGAAGTTGTGAGGAGGCCTGCAGCAACATTCCTCAAGAGCAGTGGGTGCATAAGTTCATCAACACTTTGGACACAATGCCTATTAATTGGTATCTTCAAGAAGAACTACACCTCACCACTGCAGATTGGTACGGTATGACTCAGAAATTTGTAGCTACATTTTTATTTGAAAGTTAGTACCCCTCAGTAGATCAAGTTCTACAAGTTGTAAGACAACAATTCTTTGAGGAGGCACCTAACCTCCCTTTGGAGCAAGAAGAAGATGAATGGACTGCACCACTTCAGAAATTGCAAGGTTGTTACAATATCAATACTGATGAAGACAATGATCCTAGGAATGTGAACATCGCAAAAATTGAAGGACGGAGAGACATAGAAGGACAAGGAGTCGAACTACCTTTTATTGGACAACCAATCAAAATCAAGAAAGTTAATATTGGAACAGATCCAACACCTAATCTCGCAAACATTGGAGATTATTGGGATGATGCCACTATTGACAAGATCACATAACTACTGCATGAATATCATGACTTCTTTCCATCCAAGTTTATCGATATGAAGGGAATTAAAGGGTCCATGGGAGAAATGAATATCCTCTTGAAACCATATGCAAGGCCAGTCAAACAGAGACCCTACAAATTGAATCCCAAATATAAGCAGAAAGCCAAGGTTGAATTGGACAGAATGTTGGAAGTAGGAATCATAGAACTTGTTGAAGAGTTAGAATGGATTAGCCCTATGGTGGTTCAAGATAAGAAGATAGGAGATATCAGAATCTATGTAGACTTGAGAAAACTGAAGGATGCATGTTTACATGATCCATTCCCTACACTGTTTACTGACGAAGTGTTGGATAATGTGGGAGGACATGAAGTTTACTCCTTCACAGATGGATTCTCAGGTTATCACCAGATCAAGATTTCTAAGGAAGATCGCCATAAGACCACATTTGTAATAGAATGGGGTTCCTTCTAGTACATAGTGATGCCTTTCGGATTGAAGAATGCACCAGGCATCTTTTCTAGGTTGGTGGTCGAAGCATTCAAGGATTTTTTTACAGAATTTTTTGGAAGCATATTTTGATGATTGGATTGTTTTTAGCCTATTGCAAAATCATATTGAATGTTTAAGACTAATGTTGGATAAGTGCAGGCAATGTCATATTTCCCTGAACCTAAAGAAGTGTATCTTCTTTTCACCCTTTGGGGTGCCTCTAAGCCATATTGTGTGTAAGCAGGGGTTGCTGGTAGATCCTTCCAAGATCACCATCATTGTGGATCTACCTACTCCTACTTTGGTTAGATAGATGCGCACTGCTCTAGGACATATTGGATACTACAGAAAGTTCATCAAGGTATATGCACAGATAACAAAACCCATGGAGAATATTTTAAATAAATATTGTCAGTTCCAATGGTCAAAGGAATGTCAGCAGAGCTTCGACACACTAAAACAGAAAATGGTAACTGCGCCTATTCTGGTTTTTCTATATTGGAGTAAGGAATTTCATGTGCATGTCGATGCTTCATCTATTGCATTAGGATTAGTTTTAGAACATCCAGGAGCAAGAGATATTGACCATCCATTAGCCTTCGCTAACAGAAAGCTTTCTACAACTGAGATAAATTACACTACCATTGAGAGAGAAGGTTTAGCCATGGTGTACGTGCTGCATAAGTTTCGACACTACTTGTTGAGAGGACATTTTAAGATGTTCATTGATCACTCAGTGCTGAAGTACCTAGTCAAAAATCCAGTGTTGGGGGAAAGAACATGCAGATGCCTATTGTTATTCTGGGAATATGATTTTGAGATTGTGGTCAAGCCAGAAAGAATGAACAAGGGTCCTGACCACTTGTATAGGTTAGAACATGGAGAGGAACCTACCAGTTTGGAGGATACACTACTAGATGCACAATTGCTGGCCATTAGAAAGGTTGATGATCACTTCACTGATATAGTTCAGTTCCTGTCAATAGGAATGACACCTCACGAATATACAATCATTTAGAAGAAATAGCTGGCAGTTCGTGCTGCAGATTTTTTACTTATAGTTGGACAACTTTATAAGATGAGACCTGATGAGATCCCAAGGAGATGTGTTATGGAGGCAGAAAAACCATTGATTCTGGAAGAAGCACATGAAGGCATCGTAGGAGGACATTATGCAGGAAAAGAAATAGCGCAGAAGGTTCTTAGAGCTGGCCTCTGGTGGCCCACTTTACAAAAATATGCTAAGGAATACTACAAAGCCTGCGATGTATGCCAAAGCATTGGGAAACCTTCGAGAAGAGATGAGATGCCTTTAGCACCTCAGCTAACTTTACAGGCATTTGAGAAATGGACAATTGATTTTGTGGGACCTATCAACCCACCAGGAAAGCGCACAAGAGCGAGATACATCATCACTACAACAAAATATTTAACCAGATGGGCATAAGCAAGAGAAATCAAGGACTGTAGTGCAAATACAGCTGTGTGATTCATATTTGATGATATCATAACCATATTTGGATGCCCGAAGATCCTTATGAGCGATCAAGGTACACATTTTATTAATAAGACTATTGAAGCCTTGACTCAAGAATTTGAAGTTCACCATAAGAAGAGCACACCTTACCACCCACAAGCGAATGGTACAGTCGAAGCTTTTAATAAGATCTTGGAGACAACACTGATGAATATTTGTAGTGTGAATAGGGATGATTGGGATTTGAGAGTACCAACAGTATTATGGGCCTACAAAACCACTTGTAAGAAGTTGACAATGCAGACTCCCTTTAAGTTGGTTTATGGTCTAGAAGCAGTGGTACCTATGGAATATTTAGTTCCTAGCTTAAGAATTGCAACAATTACAGATATGGATGACACAGGCATTGTGCAAGATAGGCTTGTGAATTTGGTAGAACTAGAGGAAGACATATTCATTGCAAGATTTCACCAGCAGGTACATAAAGAATGAGAAAATGCCTATCATGACAGACATATCAAGAAGAAATCCTTTAAGCAAGGAGATCTAGTATTGGTATATAACAACAAATTCAAGAAGCATTCAGGGAAGTTCAGGACACATTGTCTTGGGCCATATGAGGTTTCCTATGTTACAGAAGGAGGAGCTGCGCAATTGAATACTTTGAAGAGAGAATGGAAGGACGGTTTGGTAAATGGGAGCCGGTTTAAATTGTACTACGATAACCAGTTGCCTCGCAACTCTCAGTAAAAGGATAAGAAGATGGTTCTAGGTACCAGGTGCAGTTGAAACTGGGTACCCGACACAAAAAAAGAAGTTTTCACAAGGAAGGGAGGAACATAATAGAGAGCACAGGCTGCTCCTTGCAGTCTGAAGACGAAGTAAACATAAGGTTTAGACCTCCAGTGCCTCGAGATGAGTCACATGTGAGTGTTAGGGGCCTGTTGGCCCTTGGTTATGGAAGAAAGAGAAGATTAAGGAAGAAAGGTGAAGTACGAACTGCGCAGAAAGCACATTGACTAAGATGGGGTTGAAGTGGTCAAAGAAGCGGAAAAGAAGGAGCGAAGTAAGGGAAAATGAGATGTTGAATGATAATATCGAGGAAGACAGATCAACAAGGAGGATGGATCGTGGACAACGCAACAAGCAGAAAAATCCACCACCAGTTGCTTTGGAGCACCTCGTGGGAAAGAAGGAAAGATAGGCTCGCGAAGCCCTGAAAGCGCAGGTCAAGTTGACCTAGGGTTTAATACCTAGGGTTTTGGGATCTAGGGTTTTGACACCTAGACATTTTTCATTGTAATGTATAAATAAAGGTCTAGAGGACTTGGGATGGGGTCGTTCCAAACTTGAAGAGGATTGTATTGTTGATGTCGAGTGATTATTGTTGTTGTGTGAGGAGAGTATTGTGTTGTCTTGTATGATCTTCAGCTGGGTGCGAAGATCAAACCTACAGCTAGGTGCATAGGGAGGGGAGAAAAGAAGAGAAAGAGAGAGAGATTTGCAAGCTAAGTACGCAGATAGAACTGAATGTTTTCATATAATATCAAGAAACATAGTTCTATGGACGTAGCCCTAGGGAGAGGGTGAACCATGTATATCTTGTTGTTCTGTGTGATTGATGTTATGTTATTTTGCTTTCTGTTATTCTGTTATTACATCATTGTGTTAGATCTGAGAAATATCTCGCGTAGTAGGCCTAAAGGAGATAAAGGATAACTAGATCTCTGTATGTTGTTCCTTTGAATCCACTTGCATTTCCTCTGGTTGTAGACACCTGTGTCCTACAACCCCCTATTTCCACTTCGAGTGAGACTTCATTTTCTTCGTAGGTGTTTCTGAAAGGGCCATTAGTTAGGGCCTGTTGGTGTATTGTTAGAGTTTAACCTTGGGTCTGCCCCTGTGCCAACATGGAGTGTCTTTTGTTAGAAAAATAGGATCGCAGAGAAATAAAATAAAACAAATGCAAAAATAAAACACAGAAGATACACAATACAATAGAGACATAGATATACATGGTTCACCTAGTGTGGGATATGTCCACTATAGAAATTGTCAGATCCTTGCTTTATTATTATTATCCAACAAATGAAGGGATACAACCTACAACACACCCACTGTAACTTCCTCTTCTTTATCTCACATTATCCTCACTCAGAATACAATATTCACAAATGATCCATAGCCACAATACATTTCCCTCATAAAAGAGGGTTTCCTTCTAGGGAAAAAAACCCTAACATAACTTCTACTGTCAGATCTGCGACCTTGTAATGAACGGTCCATATTTACAATGAAATTTCAATATACATTTACAAGGTAATTTTTCGTTTGGGGGCTTCACCCCCGAACCCCCGCTTGCCTCTTGACCCTATAGAGGGGGTAACCCCCCTCTGCACTCCCCCGTGTGGAGTGTACATTCTTCTGGGGTGTAAAGTCTTCATGGGGTATAAACACAGCTGAAAACAAAGGCCTATGAGTCAGGAAGATAACCAGTCTCCACAACCAATAGGTAGAGTGTGCAAAAGTACACCACCAAGTTCAAACAAATGGCAGTTATGTTGGGTATATCTCCCAAGAACCCATACATACTCTTTAGGTATCTGGGGGGTCTACATAATGATTTACTGAAGCAAATGGTCCTTTTTAAACCTAGGAAAATTGATGACGCATGCATGTAAGCACAATACCTAGCGAATATAGGCAATAAGAAAGCACAACCAACTGGTTCCAAAGAAAAATAACCCCAAGATGCTTCCAGTGAGGGGAACAAGAAATGTAAGGAAAGAAAAAGAAGACAAGAACCATTGCACATCAGCACAAGGATCCTACTAAGATAGAAACAAACCCTATGCTATTTTTGACTCCAACATCTGATGGAGGAAAAAATAGCATGGTGCCCCTCCTTTTATTTTGGATTTCTCAAACTTCTTGAATTTTATTGTATATTGTCTTTCTTTACTTTGAAGTTTTTGATTATGAAGATTTACCTAGTTCTTTTCCCTTTGAAACTCATGAGGCTCCTCAGAGTCTTGATTTGAGTTTTTCCTCAGCTTGAGCAAGTTGTTTTTTCCCCTTAGAAGGATTCCCAAAAAATTGTACAAAAGATTATTTTTTCACACCTAAAATTATTTTTTCTGCGACACATGTATTGCACGAAAACCACTTTTAGTCGCAACATATCACATCACTTCAAAATTTCCTTTATCGTGACATAGGAAAATTTCTAAGAGAAATGTTTTGCATCCTCCTCGTCATCACATCTTAAAAATGTTTCCTTCCTTGTGATGTATCAAAGCTTTTATTTCTCTTGGTGTATCGTAAGGAAACATTTTCCTCTTCCAATATAACAGATGGAAATAAAGTTTGCACTTGCATAGCATATTTCTCAACAAACCTCTTTCAATGTGGCATAGTACATCATGCCAAAGTTTCCTTTTGTGTGACACATCACACTTTCTCAAAATTTTCTTCACTATGAATTTGTTTTTATCACAGTGCGCCAAAGTTTTTCTAAGTGTGGTACTCGTGGTTCTCAAATTTTAATGACATGTCACATAAAATATTTTTTAATGCAATACATATGAAACTGAAGTGAGCGTAAAAAAAAGTTTCATAAGAGGTCACATTAATCCAAATCTTTTGTTTAAGAAAATAAAACTTATGACCAAGGATTTCAAGATTGAAAAACACATCACACCAAAAGTTAAAAGGGTCGCATCACATGAATTTTGTGATAGATGGGGGATTCTTGCACCTTGAAGAAACTTTTGAAATAACTACATTGCCACTAGAAAACTACGGATAGAGATCTACCTTGAGAGAGAAAATTTTAGCAAGGAATTCAAAGTAGATGTTTTCCATGGCCATACTGAATCCATATGGTATGTTTGTCTTTTGGCATTTGAAAATCTCATTTTTAGGGTAGGATATGATGTGGTGATTAGAATGTGGAACATGGAAGATGATTTTCTATTTGAATAGTCACTAACACTTTGTAACATAATACGAGTCATAGTCGTGGATATGGAGATGTTGATTGTGGGTGGAACTAAATATTTTGTGAGAGGTCGGTGAGAAATTCTTGAGGTCCCTCATTTGTTTTACATTTCGGTAATTACAAGTCATAAAACTGAATTTTTTTTTTGTGGACATATTTGATCCATCACATGCCTAGGTAGTGACTCTACCAAAATTTATACTGGCTCTTGGATATGAGAATTCATGTTTGGGATCGAGCTTCTTTGAAGTGTCTAAAAATTCTCAGGCATGGAGATTGGTTTTTTCACTCATTGTGAGAGGTCCTGGCCTTATAAGCACTATGGGAAACTATATTTACATATATTGAAACAAGATACTATCCAAATGTGAGGCTAAACATCCATGTCAGAAATACACACTCTCTAGAATGCAACTATTCTATCCAATTTTTATTTACTAGAGATGAAAATGGAGCTATTTATATGTTTGAGTACCACTTCTCCCACCATCACATGAGTCATTATGATGATGATGTTGTAATTAATAATAAACCAATTGCTTGATGGTTTCCTCTTTCTTACCTGGTTTATCCACATGCATTTGAATATCCATGGCCTATATTTGCATCTAGGGATGGTAGGCTTGCCATGATGGATGTGAGAAAGCTTCTAATCATCGTTAGTGGATGAAGAGGATGAGAAAAATGGGAAAGAATCTTAAAGTAGATATAGACTATCACATACCAAAAGTAGTTTTGATAGTTATGCAGAAGAAATGGTTCAAATTCTTGAATGAAACTAAAACTGCCACTTGGCCATCAGGCCAAGAAAGGGTAGTTATTTTGTAAATGATTATATGTGACATAATCATAATGTGAAATTGGTTAAAAGACAACATAAAGAAATTGAAATCCAGGTAGGTGGAAGGCCAAAAGATAAGAAGGTAGAATGATCTGGATTGGATCATCATATTGTTTCTCATCTATCTCGATCCTTTTAGGGTGGAAAAAATTGGAGGAATATGCTTGTAGGGCCATTTTAGTGGCAAGTCCCAGTTTGGAAAATTGGGGTCCGAAACCTTCTAGGTCCATTTTGATGCATCAAATGAAATGTTTTTGGGAAAAAAATTTCCTTACTTAGCTTAGAATCCATGACATTATTCTACACATAGATACTTTTCCAACAGTGAAAACCTTTCATCAACCGGATCTCGTATGTAAAAGTTATGCCTCCCGCAAGTTGACCTACCATGTTGACCACCATGGTACGAGAGGATGCCACATCAGCCCCCGTTACTCATGAATATGGGGCTATCCACGTGTGTAGTTTCAAGAATATTATATAAGGCTCAAAACCCTATCACAATTGAGGGTTAAGGAAGTCAAAAACCTATCTCTAAATGGCTATTAGGCTATGTTAAATACTGGGCCACTAAGAGGAGAAGGGGTTTGTAACAACCCTAATTAATTATTTAATTATCATGTTTGATAAATATCAATTTAATTAATTATTAAAATAAATTTATTGAGTCTTTGTTATAATATTGTTAAAATTGGTAGTTGAAGTAATTAATAAGAGGGATAAGGTTGTTGAGGAATTAATGGTGGCATAAGGAAGTTGGAGAATTGAAGGAGGGAGAGGGATTCGAGGAAGGAAGATAAGGAAGAGGGGAGAGGACTTGGAGAGGGATCTTTGTTTTTTTGGTTTTTGGGAGGTGAAATTGGGGAAGGCAGAGGAACAACTTATGAAAGGAGGAGGAGATTAGTGAACAATTTGTTTTTTGGGAACTCTCACAGGAACATTGTTGTTGCTGGGGATTTTGGGCTCGGGGAACAGGAAACTACAAGGATTCCTGGAGCTAGGGAGCCAGAGAGGTTGTTCCTAGTTGGATGGGAGGTTAATATTCAATTTGGGTAGTTGGGAAGGATCATCAACAACCAGGAAAGGGCTAAATCAACTAAGCTTAAGGTTGAGGTAGATACTTTATGCATTTTCTGTTGTCATTATATTGTTGTTGATTATTACGTTGTTGGTATGTTGTTGTTTCTATTTTGTTAGTATGATGTTGTTATTAGCTTGTTGTTGATTATCATGATGCTTTCAATTATTATGCCGGTAGGAAGGAAATCAAGAAAGGAAATTCTAAACCAAGTTGCAACAATTAAAGTAGTATATTAGAAAGTATTTATATATATGATTCTCTGTAATTTAGGCCTTACAGGGTTCCATTATTTTGCATTGTATCTTGTTCCATAGCTGAGAAAAACATCCAAGAGTGGTATTATGTGAGCATAACATAGGAGGAGATATTTTGTAGCAGTCATACAGGCCACAGATCAAAGGAAACTCCACAGAGAGTGCCTCTTTCTTTATACTTGCATCATTTCTTTACCAAAGAAAATAGAGCAGAGAAACCTCACCTTCTAGATGGTTTTTCCCCTGTATTGGGTTTCCTAGGTCATCTTGTGTTTAACTTTAGATGGTGTGAATGTGTTTTACTGTTCTCTATTTTTCTTTGTTTTATCTATTTTATCAATAACTAAATATTATGTAGATCTAAAGGAAATTAACCTTAATAGTAAAGATTTCAGTATTTTATTAGATATGTTGGGATGAACTATTACATACGAATATCCACTACATTTTACAAATCATAAGTTCCCTTACTTCTCCTAGGTGTTATCAATTATAAGATCAATCATATTGGTAGCCATTCCTTATGTCTCTTTCATGCATCCATTTGAATTTTTTACTTTCTTAGTTTAGTGTTTATTTCTTTTTATTTACTTTCTTGTTTTCTATCTATTTGAACCACTAATAAACTAACCAACTTCTGTATTGTCTTGTTGGCCTAACAAGGAAATTATTTTTCTTGTTTTTTCTCACTTTGGTGCTCAAACAAGCACAACACCCATGCCATCTCAAGAAGGGTGATATGTCCACAAATGTAAAGGGGTACTAAGAAAAATAAAATATTGACACCTATGCCATGCTGAAACGGGTGGGACGTGAGAAAATATAAAGGGGTAATAAGAAAAAGAAAAGGTTGACACCCATGCCACATAAATAAGGGTCACATGTCTGCAAAGATAAATGGATACTAAGAAAAATAAAAGGTTGAAACCCATGCCATGTCAGCAAGGGTGACATATCAACAAGGAAAAAGGGGTACTAAAAAAAATAAGGGTCGATAAGATAAAGGGTGAGACACGAGAGAAGAAAAAGGGGTACGAAGAAAAAGAAAATTTTGACACCCATGCCACATCAAGTAGGGTGACATCTCTGCAAACATAAAGGGGTACTAAGAAAAATAAAAGGTTGACTTTTATAACCCTAATTTGCACCAGACATGCTTACCTGGTATCATGCCATCTCATATTCCTTATTTGCCAAGCTAGTACTGAACAAATCTTCTTAAAAACACCCTTTTTAAAGGCACATGCACCCTGCTCCACTACAGCCCACGTGTACACTCTAGCTGACCCACTACAGCCCACGTGTCCCTACAAAAGAACGAAAAATGGAAAGTTTCTGATGGAACACACAGTTTTGGGTAAGTTAACTAAACCTTTTGACCATGCATGGCCAGTCACTCGATCAAATACCTAGCTTCTTCTAGCCTATAAAATAAGGGGTAGGGGTCCCATTTGAAAGGAGGAAAATCATAGTAAAGAAACTCTACCTGAATTAGCATTCCCCTAGCCTCAACCTTTTGCAACTATTGTGTGAAGAGAAACATATACAGAAGCAGTTGGAGCACAGTTGAAGAGGAGCCCAGGACTAGATTCGAGGAATAGTGTCAAACACATATTGTAAAGTTTACTCTTGTGAAGATTAATACAAAAAGGAATACTTTTTTCGTCCCACCATATCATGTGTTCAAATTGTGTATTTATTTTATGATATTGTCACATCTAACCCAAAAATTAGTATATGAAATGCATGTTTCCAGCTCTTTGTTTGTCCATGTGTGAATGCAGGTCAGCTTTGGGAGGAGGCTTGCAGTCAAGGAGCGAGTGAAAGCAAAGGGATCAACATCAAACAAAGGATTTAAGGTAGAGTTACCTAATCTTGTTTGCACCTTTGTATTGCATGAATGTGGGGTTTTGTGTTGGGAGAATAGAAAAAAGTAGAGGCCTTTAAATGGTCATTTTCTACATGCATGATTAAACCCTTAGTGCTAGTCCATAGGAGGGATTTCCCACCCACAATAGAATTGGCGACCATACTGGGGATCTCTTGGGTATTCTAGGGATACTTTTTTGGTAGTTTTAAATTGGTTTCATCACCCTTTTTATGAGTTTCTACAAGAGTCAGAGCTAGTAGGGATTCTAGTCTTCCATACTAGTATTCCCTGCTTTCTTTACTTGGCTTCTTTTTATTTTACGGAAGTCACAGAGGTGCATCCGACCTGTATAAGGCCTGCATGCATGTACCCACACACTATCTTCACATAGCCCGCATGCACATGCTAGTTGATAAAGTGTCAGTCGTGTGTCTGAATTTAGAATTTTGTTTTTTAGAGAGGCAGTTATCCTCTCCCCTGTCAGAAGTGATCCTTCTCAAGGGTTTTCTGGATCTCATTCTGGTCTCTGTTTTTGCAGTTTGTAGCTTAGGTACCACTTAAGATTGGTTTTGTTTTATGAAATCTTCCTTGAATTGTTTTTCTTTTCTGTCAAAGTAAGTTTCTAAGTCTTCAAGGGACTTTGGTTCTCAATATCAGTTGTCTCTGCCAGTGTTTGATTTCTTGTTTTTTTTTCATTATTGAAGAATTGCAGAGGTACACATGGCCTGTATAAGGTCTACATGCATGTACACGTGCTCTGACCTTACAAAGCTCGCGTGCACATGCTGGCTGTTGAACTGTCAGCAATGTGCCTATTGAGAAAATTTTTGTTTAAGGAGAGGCAGTCACCCTCTTCCTTATCAAGATTTATACCTCTCAGGGATTTCCTTGATTTAATCTTGGTCTTTGTCATAGCAATCGACAACTTAGGTTTGATTACAACAATAACTTTCTTTTTCATTAAAAATTTTTCCTCAAGATTTTTCTTTCATAGGGTTTTTAGACAAGTGTGTTGATTAAGGTTGGTTGTCATTGATGTCAACCCTTGAATAAAGCCCTATAGCACAAAGGCTTGGGTAATGGACCTAATATTGTTTGATGTAAATATGACTCATTATTGTTTTGTCATGGTTGATAAGAATTAAATATGGATGAACTCCAAAGTGGTCCCCTTATGGTGAACGCCCTCACGGGAAGACACTTTGTGGAGTAAGAGAACCCATGCTTAATTGTAGAATAATGAGATGAA
>JASDQU010218570.1:18141-31845 GCA_032191745.1 Picea mariana | reverse complement strand
GGTGTATTGGTGTAACTCTTATACTATTGTTCATTTCTCATTGGATATAATTGAATGGTTTAAGTATAAGTTGAAAAATGTTTTTAAATTGTACTTGATACTGATTCACCCCCCTCTTAGTATCAACACTAGACACGAAGACAAATATATCTCTTTTGGAGACATGCACTTAGAGGCATCATCATTCAAAGGTAAAACACATATAAAGGTAGATTCATAGGTGCTCAAAGTGGTAGATTCTAAAGATAATGGATAGAGGTAAACTACCCCACATAAAAAGTATGATTTTTTATTTTGTCATGTATATTTTAATTTGATTGTTGGGACAAACTTCACTTATTTTTGGACATGAGATATTTTGAACAACAATTATTTTTGGACAACGGAATGACTCATTATTTTTGAGCACACACACACACACACACACACACACACACACACACTTATATTCGATATTTGGGAGCCACAAGTGTTCTTTGAAATAATTTTATTGTGGGTTGATTGGATATTTATATGTTGTGAAATTTTTGAATGACATGGGGTGCATATTTATCTACGGAGTAAAAAGGTGATAAAAATGAGGATACATAGGGGGTCCCCACATATTTATACCCTTATCAATATTTATTCATATTTTTTATAAGTTGTCCCTATGTAACTAAAAGTTACTTAAGTAACTTAACTAAAAGTAGTTGGAACTACCCAAAACTACTTTTGGAAGAATAAAACAAGGACTTGAGGGACAAGTAAAAAGAGAGATAGATAGAGGCACAAAATCTGATAAGGTTTTCTCTTGCTTTAAAGTGAGATTATATTACTAATTCATTCATTTTTGAATCACTTAAAAGCTAAAAACTACTTGTTGATAGTAGGGTCTTACTGAAGGTGGAAATAAGAAGGAACAAGAAGCATAGATTGTTGACATGCTTCAGGAGGTTGATCATTTGTTTTTGATAGTCTATTACTTCCTATTGGATTTATGAATTAGTTTTTAGTGCTAATTAGGATTTTTTTGCAAAGTCAAGACAGTGGCATACTGTAGTTTTATTTATTTATTTTTTTATTAGTCCTGGTTTTACTTAGAAGACACCAGTCATCTCTATGTGATGTAAAATTCCACCTCTGAATTCTAAGTATTATTCTGGTCCTTACCCATTCCAGGGTATGAAAGTATGTTTTTGGCTGTAATTTAGAACTAAATTAATAAAATCATTGATGATTTTTGTCAATTATCACATGCAACTCTATGTGACTAATTTCATATCTAAAAATTTCTTCCTAGTGATCTAAATATCACTGAACAACTTTACACTGAAATTATTGACTGAAAAAATATGCAACAAAAAAACAAGATCAGAGATGAATCATTAATACACAAGAGACATAATAATTTTGTTATGTAACTTTATTCAATCATTTGAATCTGAAGAAAAAAATAGTCCTCTCAATGTCACCAAGACTGAGGAAAAAACCAATCCTCACAACCAATACAATGTCACCAAATATGAGGACAACCTTGTCCTTCAACGACTGTTGGTGCAATTATTTGCATAGTATATTACCAAACATAAATTATCAACCGAGATTCATAATCAGTAGAGTTGATGCACTATATGTGTCGATAACATATAGGTTCCTAAGTCTGATGAGTATAGCATAAAGAAGAAACAATCAACACCAATACTCTATTTTACAACTTTTTAATCTATCTTCCTCACACAACTTAAAAATCAGAAAACAAAACTCATAAACCGAATCCAACAAGCATGTGATCTAAAGGTTCTTGCTCAGGTAATGAATATGTCCATTTACATGCTCATGAAATACAAAGATGGACTTTGAATCTGTCCCTTGTAGCAACTAAACCAATCAACAATTAACACTCTGTTTCAAACTTAGAAGATAAAATTGATCACAGAACTTCTCAAACAAACAGTGAATCAAAAGGTTCTTTCTTAGGTAACAAGTATGTTCATTCCAGGCTTATGAATTAGAGAGGTGAACTAAATATCTTGTTTCCTGTAGGAATCAAAACAATAATTAACAATCAACTCCAATCACTCTTAAACAAAATTTAAATCATAACTCAATTATGTTCAATCAAACCTATGTAGTACAGAAAACAGTCAATATAATTGAGAGGCTTCATTATGGAACATGAAAATGAGAGATAAAGTCCTTTGGTTCCTGTACCTACTGAGAACACTACAATCACAAACTCAAAATAACATTTGCTTAACATTCCCATACATCAAACAATTAAATTTTACTCTACAGAAATAGAAAGGAAACTAATTGTGCACATTGATTCAAAAGCAAGAAATTATGTGTTTAATATTTAAAATGAATTTAAAATTATTAAGAAAACAAAACTGTTAAATGTTCACACAATCACACAAAGAATATACATGGAGGTTTACCTTAGTTGGGATGGCGGGCCCTTGCCGAACCAACAAGGTACCTCTAAAACGATAACAGGCTAAGACGTTCTAATCATACCCAGAAATTGCACAACTACTTATTTGTATTCCTTCAGCTTGTAAATTGAATCAACAACTCATCATCTCATACATCCNTCATCTGACTTGCTTCAATACATTCATACGCATCTTCTGTGTATCCTATCTCCTATACATCATCCCTTATAAAGAAGGCGAGTCGTTACTATCAAGAGATAAGAATAATTATTAAGCAATTTTAAAATATTACAATTGGAAATACATATCAAATATTCAGGGATGGACTTCATCCTCATGACACGAAGTGAATGAGTGATGAAGTCAATCATGATCTTGAAAACTACTTTGGAGACTTTGATCCAACCAATTTCTTGGAATCTCCTTCAGTAAACGCGTTCAACAAGTGAATTCTTGAAATAGCAATTTGTACCAGAATACACATAGTCATTTGGTACCAGAATAACACAGTCACACTGCTACCAGAATAGGTGCAGTTGTTTGGTACCGGAATAGCACAGTCACACCGGTACCGAAATAGCACAGGCTGGTTCCGGAATAGCACAGGGCAATACCATATCAATATTATGCAGTTTTGTTGGTACCAGATCAATGTTATGCGGTTTTGTTGGTACCATATCAATGCTTATTAAGATCAAATGATTAGGATTATGAAAAATCAACCATTTTAATTGAATTAACTCAAGAAAATTAAAAAAAATATTCCTTAATCATACGTTACCTCTCTATGCACATGAACAATGTCATTAATTGTATTTATGGAGGCAACAGTCAAGTTTATACTCATAGCATAAGTAAAATAGGTTCAAATAGGGGATAATACAGGGTATTAGAAGTGTCAAAATGGAGACTCAACATTCCCCCATGCTTAAGCCATTGCATGTCCTCATGCAACAATGATCTTCAAAATTTCAAAATTGATGATACTCTTCACTCGATCAAGCATTCCCTGAAGTTTCACCTTTCTTCAACTCCTTAAGTTCCTATCATACATATAAACTTCCTGGCCTATGCTTCACATTTTTACCCATGGCAAAGTAGTTATGACGAAAAATTGGAGTCATGAGTAATAGATTAGATCTTTTAGTGATTTTTCGTTAAGCCTTATCCAATCTGTTGTCGATCATAGTTAAGAGAAAGGGCTAGATGTGACTCTAATATGATTATATGATAGTGGCCAAGAGTTTTCATAATGAATTTGACTAATAGGCCCCCCTGGCTAGATTACCTTTAAAACAAAAGTGATATAAGCATAGTTTAGATATCATTTGAAGAGAAGAACACATAAAGGAATGTGTCCCAAGATGATTAACTCGTTTCTGATCCAAGTATTTAGAGATGAAGCCCTTCTTGCTTAGGTAAGGTGAATTACACATACTGAGGGTCCCACTTCTTATGCAAACCTATTTATTTTAAAGATAAAACTCTAAAGTGGATACTTGAAGGTTCTTAAGAACATCATCCAAGAGATATAAAGGTCATCTCCTAGCCTTGATTTGATAATGCTTCCGAATGAGACCCAAGAGTTTTTTTTCAGTTTTAGGTGTGCCACTTTATGTTTTTCAACTCCCTTTACCCGGCATAGCCCCGTTGCCAACAGGACTGTTCAGTACCCCGGCGGGTTTACCTTAGTACCATACAAGCATGGCCCCACAGCCAGCAGGCCTGTTCAGTACCCTGACGGGTTTACTTGTACTTCCTGATACTTCCTTTTTATTATATTACTCAAAAATATTTAGAATTATGTATACTGCTCATTGACAGTTTTAGAGTATAAGGAAGGCAGGTGGTACGAGAGTGTTTTAGAGTTATTAGGCACATAATTAATTGTTTGCAATTATCCCAAGGGTGACATCATCCACATTCAACTTAAATCTCAACTATTCAATGTATAATGGAACATCTCAGATAATGACTAAGAGGTCCCTCTAGTTAATCCTATTAGGGTTCTCATGAAATTTCATTGCGGGTTTGCAAGGGTGGTCCACCACATGAGGTTTTCATCAATACCTCCCAAGAAAAACTTGTAAAGAAAAACTTGGATAAAAACTTGTTTGAATCAACTAGGTTGGTATTTGACATAATGGTGTTACCACTTTTCAATGGATATTTCAATTAGAAATCACTTCTTCAAAATGATGAGGTAATAAGACAAGTGTACCCATTATCATATAGAGCTAAATGTGAAAATATATTCTTAAAGGATAGAAATGATGATTCATTTAGGGTTGAGTGTAGAAATGTAGGAGGAAGATGTACATGAGAGTAAAAACAATTCAACACAAGATTTAAGTGATCCTTGATGAAAAGAACATGAAAATATTAGCCCATACCTCCAATTACCTAAAGTGAAAACAATGTTAATCACATGACACATATCATATCACTTTGGCATCAGTACCAGATAAGTAATGGAGTAGGTTTCTGCAGTACCAGAACAAATAGTACTAGAACATAGCAGGGGAAGAAACAAAGTGACATGATGGATGATTTTTGCTCATTCATGACGACAACCACTTCACCAAGGAATTCAGTGATAATATACGAGGAGATGTATAAGAGGGCTTGCAAAAGTTCATGGTAGGGAGCGTGCAATAATTGAGAGTAACCATATGTTTACTGCATAATTAGTTTAATTCCTTTAGTAAAATGAAAAATGTTGAATTTATATGTCCTAGTACTTAAATCGAGCAACAAAACTTGAATATATGATTAGAGCTACCAACACCTTATTACCAGTACCGGATCACCTAAGTACCGGATGGACGCAGGGTTGTGCTTCAGTACTGGAATAGTGTAGATTTGTGGTTCAGTACCAGAACAACACATACCTACTCCTTTGGTACCAGATGAGCACACAGGCGACCATCAATACCAGATGAGCATAATACCAGATGAGCACAGGAATTTTGTTCAGTACCAGATGAATGCAAACTTTCTTCTTTGGTACCAGATGAACGCAGAGGCAAACATTGTTTGCAGTACCGAATGAACGCAATTCTGCAGTATTGGAATAGAATGGTATCGGAATTCTGGAAATGACTATCAAAACCCAGCACTGAACATGTTGATTTGGCCTCGTCGACGGAAGTTACAAAAGAATATGAAGGTTTCAGCAACCACTCCCCCATGCCTAAGGTTTTTCATGGCCTCATGCAAACAATGTGAGATGCTAAAAAGGGATTCTTAGAGAGTTGTGAACACCTTCTAAAAACAAACCAATAGAACTAATTAAAACTGGATTTTTATTCATGCTTAAAAACATAAAATTTAGGGAAAATGTCAAAAGTTGAATTATTAGCTATGAATAAAATAGTTTGGACTTAACATTCAGTTTCAATTGCTATTAAAATATCACTTAATCGATCATCCTTGTGAAATAGCAGTCTTAAAATAGATAGGTAAATATAAATCATGAATGCATCGTTTTTAACAACTTTAAGGAAAAAGAAGAATTTTGAAGAAATAGGTCATGAAGCACTCCCTTAAGTGTTATCTCTCGTTGATAAGGATGCCTTCTCCGCTTTTGAAACCCTTCCAGTATTATGTGTGGATTTGGAGGATGAAGAGATTCCCTTCTCATAAGATTCCAAAGAAAATCATCATAACTTTTAAAACTAAATCTACTATAGGAACAAAAGATATTAAACTGATTTCTTTATTATCTTTTGACATTCCCATTTATGAAGAGTATGAAAGATAGGTTGCATAGCAACATTTATTTATTACTATCCTACTCTAATTGAACAAAATAAAATGTCTTTCAAGTATAAGAATACTTCCAGTGAAGCCATGTGCGTAACAGGGTTAGAAATATATCCATACTCAAGTTTAAAAGATAAATTTTAATGCATATCGGTGTATGAAGCATGGATGATTTTAGAGGCTAAATTTCTCTCATGGGCTAATTTTCCATGGTTTTTCCAAAAACGAGATTCACTATTTTAAAAATGATTTGCCCAAATTCTATAGGATAAAATTATTTTACCTTAAAAATTGCCAAAATTTTATAAAAACTATATAAAATCCTTAGAAATTTGAATATTTTTACAAAACTATCGCCAAACATTTATAGTTGGCATATGAAGGATTAGTAAGATTCGCCAAGGTTTCTACATTTTAAAATAAATTTCCATCCTTAAAATCATCCCTAGCATGAATGACCAGCTGCTTTGATGATGAGAACAAGCAATAAATAAAAGAGCGGTGTGACCTAATAACTAATTGAGACCATATTTCAATAGGATCACTATATTCTTGTTTCTCTTCTTTTTTTAGGTCACACTGAATGTCCTCCTCTACCATGTTATGCAGATTATCCTCTTCAAGATGATTGGTCTTTGGAGTACATATAGGATCTGCTGAGAGGCATGCTAAGGAATCCTCAATCTCAGGTTCCACTGGTTTCTCTCCATTGAATTCTATCCATGATTCTTTATTCTCCTCAACAAATTGACAAGAGGAATCCGAGGAGACTTCTGAATATTCATGTGGAGAGACAACTAAATTATTGTCTGCTTTCAATATATGCTCTTCCTGAGAGGCAGATATCCCAGTTGCTGCTAGAATGAAGAAATTTCTCGGAGGAACATTCTTCAAGCTCTTGATCATCCTTGAATTACTCTAGCTGGTTGATGATCCCTATCTCGCAACACAAATTAGTACTCGGGGGGTTCTTACAACACCCCAAACATGATTTATCATTAAAGATATAATTTTTAAAACTATTTGCAAAAACAAAACACACAAAAATTGAACTCCTTGTGTTACTGGGACCTTGTTGTCACCAGGTTATCTGTTCACACAAGTTATCTTATCATAAATAAAACTAAATTTTCAGAAACAAAAACACACTTGCATTAAAAGAAAAGAGGACAACCTAACTTTGGAGCAACCCCACCAAAGTGGATGTGTGGGATCTTCTTGCATGTCTTACCATATTCTCTCCGCCCTTAGGTCATACATAAAACCAATCCAAAACCATTAAAGCAATCTGATTCAAATACTACCTATTACCGTTTACAACTCCTCGGCAACGACGCCAAAATGTTGGTGCAATTATTTGCATACTATATTACCAAACATAAATTATCAACCATGATTCGTAATCAGTAGAGTTGATGCACTATATGTGCCGATAACAAATAGGTTCCTATGTCTTATGAGTATAGCATAAAGAAGAAACAATCAACACCAATACTCTATTTTACAACTTTTTAATCTATCTTCCTCACACAGCTTAAAAATCAGAAAGCAAAACTCATAAACCGAATCCAACAAGCATGTGATCTAAAGGTTCTTGCTCAGGTAATGAATATGTCCATTTACAGGCTCATGAAATACAACAATGGACTTTGAATCTTTCCCTTGTAGCAACTAAACCAATCAACAATTAATACTCTGTTCAAACATAGAAGAGAAAATTGATCACATAACTTCTCAAACAAACAATGAATCAAAAGGTTCTTTCTTAGGTAACAAGTCTGTTCATTCCAGGATTATGAATTAGAGAGATGAACTAAAGATCTTGTTTCCTGTAGGAATCAAAACATTAATTAACAATCAACTCCAGTCACTCTTAAACAAAATTCAAATCATAACTCAATTATGTTCAATCAAACCTATGTAGTACAGAAAACAGTCAATATAATTGAGAGGCTTCATTATGGAACATGAAAATGAGAGATAAAGTCCTTTGGTTCCTGTACCTACCAAGAACACTACAATCACAAACTCAAAATAAAATTTGCTTAACATTCCCATACATCAAACAATTAAATGTTACCCTACAGAAATAGAAAGGAAACTAACTGTGCACATTGATTCAAAAGCAATCAATTATTTGTTTAATATTTAAAATGCATTTAAAATTATTAAGAAAACATAACTGTTAAATATTCACACAATCACACAAAGAATATACATGGAGGTTTACCTTAGTTGGGATGGTGGGCCCTTGGCGAACCAACAAGGTACCTCTAAAATGATAACATGCTAAGACGTTCTAATCATACCCAAAAATTGCACAACAACTTATTTGTATTCCTTCAGCTTGTAAATTGAATCAACAACTCATCATCTCGTACATCCAAACAATATGCATCATTTGACTTGCTTCAATACATTCAATACGTATCTTCTATGTATCCTATATCCTATACAACATCCCTTATAAAGAAGGTGAGCCGTTACTATCAAGAGATAAGGATAATTATTAAACAATTTTAAAATATTACAATTGGAAATACATATCAAATCTTTAGGGATGGACTTCATCCTCATGACACGAAGTGCATGAGTGATGAAGTCAATCATGATCTTGAAAACTACTTTGGATACTTCGATCCAACCAATTTCTTGGAATCTCCTTCAACAAACACGTTCAACAAGTGAACTATGGAAATAGCAATTGGTACCAGAATACACACAGTCGTTTGGTACCGAAATAGCACAGTCGCATTGGTACCAGAATAGGCACAGTTGTTTGGTACTAGAATAGCATAGTCACACTGGTACCGGAATAGCACAGGGCAGTACCGGATCAATATTATGCAGTTCTATTGGTACCCGATCAATGTTATGCGGTTTTGTTGGTACCATATTAATGCTTATTAAGATAAAATGATTAGGATCATGAAAAATCAACCATTTTAATTGAATTAACTCAAGAAAATTAAACAAAATATTCCTTAATCATATGTTACCTCTCTATGCACATGAATAAGGCCATTAATTTTATTTATGGAGGCAACAGTCAAGTTTATACTCATAACATAGGTAAAATAGGTTCAGATAGGGGATAATAGAGGGTATTAGAAGTGTCAAAATGGAGACTCAACAATGACCATACAAATCAAAAGACTAAACCTCAACAATATTCTAGAAATCTATTCTACCCAAGAATATGTTGTAGATCACTTGTACGGCCTGCTGACATCACCTGTCAACCTGTATGGATCTGTACCTTCCCCCCAAAAATAGATACATGATTCACCTTACTGACAACCCACGAACATATGTTGTTTTCTGCACTACAAATCACGTATACCCTATATGCAACTTTTCCTTTTATAATTTGCGTATATACGCGCTTCATCCTCCTACAAACCACATATTATGCGAAAAAATCGCTCCACACATGCGACCTTATTCACCTCTCTCTTTAGGTCATGATTCAACACCTTACAAAATTTTCCTTTATTGAGATTACCAATCCTCCTTAACACAAGTGCATACTTAGTTATGCCATCTCCATTCTTCACAATGATTATCTAATATGATAATTCCATCTCTCCTTTATATAGGAGTCTAATGAATGAGTTTAGGATCCCTTCCTAAACTTAATAATTAATATGAATATTTTAATCCTCTTTATGGGTGTGGAATCCCCACACAAACCCACAAATCCCATCAACTTTCCCATGAGGCCCTAGCCTCATTTCTAGGCTGATTTCACTGAAACGAAAGTCAAAATTGGTGCCAAAGAAAATTCCCACATGTCACGAACCTTGGCCTCTAGTGGGAATACCTTCCAAAGCTATAAAAAATCAACACTCCCTCTTAGCGAGGGAGGTATCCCATCCTCCAACATCTGGATGCACTACTATCGCACATAGTATATATAGCTCTGGATCTACCACCTCATATGTACTCCAATAGTAGTCCAAATTGGCCACAACATCTATCACTGTGAAGAATGGGTCATTTAAATATGTCAATTCTATTTGACTGACTGCATCCACAGTCATTGGAGCACATATTGTTGTCCAGTCTGTCTTACTGGCCATATCCTTGGTTACTGAGTCAAAGCCTGTCTGACTGGTCGCATCCTCGGTCACTGAGGAAACATTTGTCTAACTGGTCACATCCTTGGTCACTAAAGAAAATATTGTTGTGTAATCTTCCTCATTGGTTGATCCCTTTGTGACTGAAGAAAATCCTACTCTCTAGTCCTCCTGACTGGCTTCCTCCTCTATCACTATTGAAAAACCTGTTAAAACAAATGTATCCTCCATGGATGCCTCACATGCCCCATAATCCTCCTACCTCTAAAGCTCCTATCTGGCCTCCTCAACCCATGATTCCTATCTTTCAGTCCTGGAAAATGTCTCTCTCCCACTTGAACCCGAGGGGGAACTCCCTTTAGATGACCATCTCTCCCTCAGAGCCAATTGACTCTCCCTGAGATCAGGCTCACTCTGAGACCGCATGCTCCTCCTGAAACTTGAATCCCTCTAAGTCTGCACAACCCTTGGGACCATATACTCCTCGCCCACTATCCTCTACACCTTCTTCAAAGGATTCTCCTCCCTCATGGATCCTGAGGGCCGACTCCCTATGAACTTTGGCTCCCTATAAGTCGATACTAGTGGTGGGGCCACCTGCCTCACCACTTGTGGAGCCACCTGATCCTTCTAATCTATCTCTCTACTCTTGTTGGCCACAACACTCATATCTTTCCCCCTCAACCTATATAAATTTCCCTCCCTAACTCGAAGAACCACTACTAATATTAATATAGCCCATCTAGGCACAAGCAATATCTATCCATAGTTTGTCAAAGTTGGGAAACTTGTCTCATGCACATATCCCTTGAAAAAATGGCTCCTAGGAGCTAAGAAGACTTTCCAATGCTGCATTCACCAACTAAACATCCTGCACTATCTCACCAATAACTTTGAGTTGATCTCATATTTGAGTAATATTCATAAGATAATTGAAAACTGTCTCTTCATTGATCATCCTGACAATCTGAAGCCAATGCTTCAAGTGTAGTATCCTGCCAGTATTCTTGTTTTGGTAAAGACCCACCAAAGCATCATACATATCCTTGACAATTGTTTTCTCGACAATGTGAGGAATCAAGTGGTCCTTTATGGATTCTAGCAACACCTGCTTGGCCTTCACTTTCCTCTTCTTTTGGAATGCCAAATCTACTGAATCAGTCAAGCTAGGAACCACATCCTCAACATACTCCTTGAGGTCATCCTCTTCTAATAGAAGGAGAACCATTACCTTCTGATCCAAGAAGTTGGTTTTCCATTCCAATCTATCCTCAAGCTTCAATGCATTCACCATTTTGAAATGCTCGAAACGAGAACACGTAGAACACTCTTCCAGTTTTGTAGCCACCAAAGTGTCTCAAGATTATCCCCTTCTCTTCAAATCCCAATCTCTAATTCCATGTCAATTTTCACATGCAACTCTATGTGACTAATTTCAGATCTGAAAATTACTTACTAGTGATCTAACTATCACTGAACAACTTTACACTGAAATTATTGACTGAAAAGATATGCAGTGGAAACAACAAGATCATAGATGAATCATGAATACAAAAGAGACACAATAATTATGTTATGTAACTTTATCCAATCCTTCAAATATGAGGACAAAACTAGTCCTCTCAATGTCACCAAGACTGAGGACAAAACCAATCCTCTCATCCAATACAATGTCACCAAATATGAGGACAACCGTGTCCTTCAATAACCATACAAATCAAAAAACCAAACCTCAACAATATTCTAGAAATATCTTCTACCCAATAATCTGTTGTAAATCACATGTACGGTCAACTAACATCACCTCTCATCCTGTATGATATGTCCATGCCCAGAAAAAACAGATACGTGATTCACTTTACTAACAACCCACATACATATGTTGTTTGCTCCATTGTGAATCACGTATACCCTATACATGATTTTCCCTTACTTAATCCGTGTATCTACGTGCTTTTTCCTCCTACAAACTATGTATTATGAAAAAAATTCACTCCACACATGCAACCTTCTTCGTCTCTCTCTTCAGAGCTAGATTCACCACCTTGTAGACTTTTCCTTTGATGAGATCACCAATCCTCCTCGACACAAGTGAAAAATCACTTATGCCAACTCCATTATTCACAATTATGATATAATGTCACAATGACATCTCTCCTTTATATAGGAGTCCAATGAGTGAGTTTAGGAGACCTTCCTAAACTCAACAATTAATTAGAATATTTTAATCATGTTTGTGGGTGTGGCACCCCCACACAAACCTACTAATCCCATCAACTTTCCCATGAGGCCTTATCCTCATTTCTAGGCCGATTTCACTAAAATAGAATTCAGAACCGGTTCCAACGAAAATTCCCACATGCCTGACACCTTGGCCTCTAGTGAGAATACCTCCTGAAGATACCAAAAATCAAGAGTTTTGGGTCTCATTTTGGACTACATGTGTAATCTTTATTTCAGATTTGTTTCATGATTGCTCATTAAATTTGTTATAAATTTATATTGCAAACATTTATTTATTTCTTTGTCAAAACACAATATAAAATACAACATTGGCCCCAAATACATATTGCTTGAAGACTAATTTATATTTTTGTTAAAGGATATAAACACAGGGTAACAATATTGCATAACTTGCTTTATCTCAACAAGATTTGAAATGTTGGTATAAGGTGAAATGTTGGTATAAGGATATCCATTCCTTTTCATCAACATTTGCTTGGCGACCATACTAGGAAAAAATTATCCATATTTCTCCGGTAGTTCTATTTTATTTTATATACTTAGCTTTCTTCTTTTATTTTATGATTTCATGACTTTTCCTGTTGTACAACAAACTAACATTAGAGATGGTTTAAATGACCGAACTAGTATTTCTTTGACTTTATTCAATTTGATTTTAGAAACTGCTCACAATCGTGTTGAACTTCATCATTCTCGGGAGGTCATTGCTAGAGACATTAGAATCCGTGAACAATGGGAATCCTAGCAAAGGCAAGCCCGAAATCAACCCCCTCAGTAAGAGGTTGTCTTATGTCCTATAGATCTCGTTCTTCTTGAAGAACAAGAGGATTATCTCCTAATTTTAATCTATTATCTGAAGTTGGAAGAAGAAATGCAGTTTTAGAAAGTCAACAACCTAAACTCCAAACATCTTTATCTGACTCATCTATTTCATAAATTTCCTTCAATTATATCTCTTTTAAGATGATGTCTTCTGATACTTCTTCTAGTACTAGTTCATTTACGTCTTCACAAATATCTTCTTCATTAATAATTGGAAGTATTTTCGGTCATCACATCTCGGTTCAGTCCACAACAAATCCTTCCAAAGTGATTACAAATTTTGGTCTATTTTAGTTCGAGGAAGATGCAACCACTACACCATGGCATGTGTCTTAACCTTTAAATATTTCTCTAGTTGCAAATCCCCTCCCTAAATT
>JASDQU010218566.1:0-10094 GCA_032191745.1 Picea mariana | reverse complement strand
CATGAAAAGAAAATAATGAGTCATATTTACATCAAACAATCTTGGGTCCATTTCCCAAACCTTTGTGTTGTGGGGATTTCTTCAAGGGTTGACATCAATGACAACCAACCTTAATCAACAATCTCCCCCTTTGGCATTCATGGCAACACTCTGATGCAATACTGAAATCATATCACTCATGCTTCCCCTGGAACCATGCCTCTATCCTCTGTATTTGATAAATTTTCCTCTGTTCTCTACATCCAATAAATCTGCTCCCCCTGGAACCGTGCATCTTTCCTCTACAACTAATAAATCTCTCCCCCTTTTTCATCAATGACAAAGGTATATTTCCATCCGAGGATGCTCCCCCTGATGGAACTTTCCTCTTATGTTGCTTCCTCGTGTACATCTAAGACATATAAGATAAGCATTCAAAAAGCATTCATTTTGGAGTAGAAATAACTCCAAGTCTTTGGTGAAGATATTCAAAGGCTTCCAATGGAAGTGGTTTTGTAAATATGTCTGCCACTTGTTCTTTTGTGCTCACATACTCAACTCTGATGTTCTTTTCTGCAACCTATTCTCATAGAAAGTGATACTTGATTGGAATGTGCTTCGTCTTGGAGTGCACCACCAGGTTTTTTGAGATACTGATGGCACTTGTATTATCACAATATATTGGAATGGGCTCTGTTAGCACTCTGTAAATTCTGTCTAGCTGAATAGACAGATGACAGAGGTAACTGTTTCAACCAGATTTAGAGCTGAGGCACTAGCTTGCTCAACTCAAAGAGGGATCTCTCGTGTCACTTGATACATTTATGGAAATTGGTGGCTATAATTGGTTTGTTTTGGGGTTTTAATAAAGTTGTTTGAAGAGCTGAAGATGACCTTTGGGCTATGGGGTCAAGAATGTAGGATGCATTTCCAAATCTTGAAAACAATCAAGAGGAAAAGGCTAAATGAGGAAGTGACTTCTGAGTTTATGCTTGAAAATTTTAGATGGTATCAGAATAAAAGAAACACACAACTATTATCAGAGAATTATAGTAATGAATTCTGAAATGGTTTAAAAGAGATGAACATATTCTAAATCGTCAAGCCAGGAGCATCGAATAATGAATTCTAGACTTTTAGTTTCTCAATTTAGACAGAAGAAAGTAAAATGAAAATAAAGAATAACAGGAATCACATACTTTGAGAGAAAACAAGACTCATAACACCACCAATTAGAATCTTTTCATAAAAGGTCCCAAAATTTGCCTCTACACCCATGTCTTCATTCCAACCCCAGAGATTTATAAATTTTTCCTACACAGAGGGAAAGCTCCTCTTTTCTACCCTTCTAAACTTGTGAGGCCAAGCATATATAGAGGAATTTCATATGGAATTAAAAATGTTATGAATTCCTTATAATTCTAAAAATAGATACAAGTTACAAAAAGGAAGAATAGTTGTATTATTTAAAGGGACCATTAGTAATTGGTTTGTCATATCAGGACTCCCTTTTCTTAAGTCGACATCTATCCAAAACTATCTGAAATACACCAAAATTTTACCTGAGGATTCACCTCAGCTTGGAAATTTCTTCCTCCAGGGTACTCCACCAATCGGAATTTTCCCCGATGCTCTCTATCATCTCAGTTTATGCCTGTGATTTCCTCATTTTTCTCCTCTTATTCTTTGTGGCTGGGTGGAAGGTGTTTTCTGCGTGTTTATTTATGACAAGATCCCATATAATGGGGTTTAATATTACTCCCGACCCTGTCTCAATTTCAGGTTCAGTATGAAATTTAGTCACCTGCATCTGCAAGAACCATCTTTCATTCTTACTTATTGACCTGCCTGGTACCTTAGGTGAGAACCCAATTGTGCCAAACGTTGTTTGACGGATATTTTCCATGCTTTCTAGACTTCACAGAGACCTTGATTTGACCACCCTTTGAGTTTACAGAATTCAAGAGCACAGGCCGAGCTTGTTTTTCTTACACATAAGATGACAATTTCCCAGAATAGGATAAAATGATTCATATATGAGATTTGATGTTCTGTGTACTTTTCTCATGAATTACTATCATAGTAACTTGGTGTGCCATTCTTCATCAATCCACTTCGAATGATGAGCCTCGAGTTAGTTATGCGGTGGTATCCTTTTGGTACGTCATCCGGGAAAGTACCTAGACCGGTGATGTGAGGTGATCTGACCAACCACCATCCTTCCCACGAGCTATTGATGTGATGTTTTGAACCACATGACATCAAGGACATAGGTAAAGTGGTTTCGGGAAATCCGTCGTCTCCCCCGATGCGTTTGTAAGAGCGCCACATGTTCCCCATCGAAACCAGAGTGGTTTTCCCTGGTCTTCCTTTGCGATGTTAAGTTCCATGCTATTTGTTTGTCTGATGTAGGTTTCGACCGTAGATATGATATTCTTCAAGATCAATGGCCTGTCGAGCTACTACCTTCCCACTTCTACTACATTCGTTCATACACCGTAAAATATAGCTGATCTCCCTGAACTATTGCGCCTCTACTATGGTATAGCGTCTCACTAAACTTCAGAAGTTTTTAGATCTCGATAAAAATTGTTAGGGTGGTAACATTGGCTCCAACTGGGGATGCTATCCTCCCAACAAGGTAACAAAGAAATCATAGACCCGGTGCCTAATCTATGGGGTTTTTCCCCAAAACATGCATGTTTCCTACTCCTACCAAGCTCTGTGCACTGCTTTCAACTGCACGGGGGATGTCCGAGTGCATTATTGAAAACTGACTGTATCTAGTGCTAGAAAACTCAAACTGGAAAATTCTTGACTAGTAAGCTTATTTTCACATCCCTACCTACCCTAAAACTGTTGGGATGACCACTCGCTCAAGTGATGCTAAAGTGCCAATGCAGCCAATCAAGCAATTGGTTTCCTGATTTTCCTTTGTTCACATTTTTCTCAAGCTGATAGAAAAACGTAAAGGATGGCTGTTGAAAAAACAAATTGAATCCAAAATCTGAGCTTATGAATGAAGCAAATTCATCCTTCATTGAATATTTTAATAGGATGGCCATCGGATCTTGAAAATCACGAAAAATCATTTCTCCCTAATGAGCAAAAACCAAAAGGCAAGTATCTTTCATTAGTGTTAGTTGTTTTTGCTCTACTTCTTCTATTCCAAGAACATCTTCAAATGAAATGGCGATGATAGGTTTGTCTGCTTGGCCATGCATATCAACAAAAATATTCATATATTCTTGAACATCTTCAAATATGGCAGCCATATAATATGCACCAAGGTTATCCTCTTGTTCATCAAACAACTCTGATGTGGTTTCATTAAATTTCTGGAAATTTGTTTGAGGACAACCACTTTGATTTTTCAGTGAATAAATAGAAATAAGTTCCTTCGCATGCACCACTTCACAGTCCAGAGCTCCCACAGATCGATTTTCAAAACCCTAATTTTCAAATGAATTGAATAAAACCGTTGCCTCATCATTATCTTTCTATGTTTCTGATGGACAAATGGCATACACTGCTTCATCTATGTCATTTGTTTCTTTATTGCTGGAAACCTCCATAGATGCAATTTCAGAATCTTCATCCATGTCTATGTTTCTTAAAAATTTAACCACAATGTCATTCTCAAGAGAAGAGAAAATACTCTGAAACACCTTTTCACGTTGAGAATCCATATTGATTTCGAGATGGAGAAATTGACCTTGAACAATACTTTCTGGAGCAACTTCTTCTTCCTCTTCAGGCTGATAGATGAACATAGACTGCAAATCTGAGCTGACATGACCCTTCATGTGATTGTCCATAGAATTATCATCACCACTCCGTTCATGCTTGGATGATCCCTATCCTGAGATACTACAAATATTTTTCTTCAATAATTCGAAAGAAGCAAAACATAATGGTAGGGTTGTCCTACCTGATTTGAAACCATCCTCAATTTCATTGACAACATATGGTTGTATTTCAGTGCAAGCAATAGGGTCTCCAGGCGCATGAAAAGAATGTTGTGACATCTTATCATTCTGCTCCATTGATCTAGCGTGGATTTGCATAAGAACATATTCTTTTTCTTCGATGATGATTTTAGTATTTTCTTTCAGCAATTTGAAAGAAGAAAATCATAGAGGTAAGAAATTCCCTTCAGGTGATTCAATACTTTCTTCTTTGTAATTGTGATATGCATCCTGATTTCTTTCATTATATTGCTGAAAAGGAACATTTTCTGATAGAGAACATGTGGTTGATTGTTCCAGGGGGTCAACATCGTAATCATCATATTCATCATATATAGGAAAATCATTAACATATGCCATATCACCTAACAAGAACAAACTTAGAACATCAACTTGTTCTTCAACAAGCTGCGTTTCACACTCATATTCTTGACTATCTACAAATGAATACATAAAACGATCAACCCTCTGCTCATCATGGAATGGATCAAAATCTCCTCTTTCGACAAGTGGGATGTAATTTTTTGCAAAATCATTAGCATTGGAAACTTCAAGAGGACCCATGATATTGTCAATTCTATGCTCAAGATTCCAATCAACTATTTTCTGTTCATTTTCACTTTCATGTCCTTGAACATTCAACCCCTCATTTTGGGTTTGTTTACATGCTTGGATGTTGTGTTGAATGTCCTGACCATCACTAAACATTTGTTGTAAGGACCCAGGTCTTCTTTCCATCAAGAGGAAAGAAAAATCTGGATGAAGAGAAGATGCGTAATGGAGCATGGCAGCAGCTTCAGAGGGTTGAATTTCTTTGGACAAATTATAATAGACGCTAGAGAAATTTCTACTAAATACAGAAAAAGATTCATTGTTGTGTCTTTTCAAGGCATAAAAGTCAGTGAGTTGCAACTCTAAGGATTTCTCCTTGCCCCAAAATTAAAAAAAAAACCTTCTTCAATTCCACCCATGAGCTGATGGTTCCTGGGTGTAAGTGTTTGAACCAATGTTTGTTGTCTCCTTTCAAGGATTGAGAGAAAAATCTCATACACACATCGTCGTGGTCAATATCGAATAAATCTATAAAATTCTCAAACCCTTGAATGTGCTTTTCAGCAGATATGATACTCGATTCTCTGTCGAACATAGGTAGGAACTCATAGTAATTTGAAGGGAAATCATGAAGAGTTTGGGGTAGCATTAAGGGTATTTATCTATGTTGGGCCTTAGGGGGTGTTGGGCCAAGAACAGTGGGAGAGAAATTGGTCTAAGTCTCACAGGATTCATCAACTTGGTCATTGTCATTGAGTGGCCTAGGTGAAACCTTTTTATCAGAACCAGTGACAAGGAAAGGGTATGCATGTGCAACGTATAGAGGAAGAAATATAATTTTAAGTATTTCATGATAATTATTAAGATACAATAGGTAAAATAAAGTTCATTTGGAATTTTCAAGGAAGGAGTAGATGCAACTTAAAATGAAAATTAAAATTCTTTGTAAGAGGTCCCATTTTGAGTACCTGTTTTCCCTCATGATGCCCTTCCTTGCCCCTATCAAGGGGTTTCATCTTTCAGTGAAGTTTCAGTCTCACGCTTGAAGTATTCAGAGCAGGGTCTCCTCTTGGAAATTCAGGATTCCTTTATCAGTGGAGTTGCCTTCAAACCGAAGTGGAGTCTCTAGAGCAGGAATACAGCCAATGTGTGCCTAAGTGTCTACTGCTCTCAGACCCTAGAACTCAACCATGTCGTTATTCCTAGGGAAAATTTTTAAATTTCATCCCTAGAAACAACACCAAAATGTTTGCACTCTGTAAATTTTGTTTGGCTGAATAGACAGATGACAGAGGTAACTGTTTCAACCAGCTTTAGAGCTGAGGCACTAGCCTGCTCAACTCAGAGAGGGCTCTCTCGTGTCACTTGATACATCTATGGAAATCAGTGACTAGAATTGGTTTGTTTTGGGGTTTTAATAAAGTTGTTTGAAGAGATGAAGATGACCTTTGGGCTATGGGGTCAAGAATGTAGGATGCATTTCCAAATCATGAAAACAATAAAGAGGAAAAGGCTGAATGAGGAAGTGACTTCTGAGTTTATGCTTGAAAATTTTAGATGGTATCAGAAGAAAAGAAACACACAACTATTATCAGAGGATTATAGTAATGAATTATGAAATGGTTTAGAAGATATGAACATAGTCTAAATCGTCAAGCCGAGAGCATCGAATAATGAATTCTGAACTTTCAGTTTCTCAATTTAGATGGAAGAAAGAAAAATGAAAATACAGAATAACATGAATCACATACTATGAGAGAAAACGAGACTCATAACACCACAAGTTAGAATCTTTTCATAAAAAGTCCCAAAATATGCCTCTACACCCATGTCTTCATTCTAGCCCCAAAGATTTATAAATTTTTCCTGCACAGAGGGCAGGCTCCTCTTTTCTCCCCTTCTATACTCATGAGGCCAAGCATATATAGAGGAATTTCATATGGAATTTAAAACGTTCTAACTTCCTCATAATTCTAAAAACAAATACAAGTTACAAAAAGGAAGAACAATTGTATTATTTAAAGGGACCGTTAGTAATTGGTCTATCATATCAGGACTCCATTTTTTTAAGCCCACATCTGTCCAAAACTATTTGAAATACACCAAAATTTTACTTGAGGATTCACCTCAGCTTGGCGATTTCTTCCTCTAGGGTACTCCACCATTCGGAATTTTCCCCGACGCTCTCTATCATCTCGGTTTTGGCCTTTGATTTCCTCCTTTTGCTCCTCTTCTTCTTTGCGACTAGGTGGAAGGTGTTGTATGCGTGTTTATTTATGAAAAGATCCCTTATAACAGGGTTTAATCTTACTCCCGACTCTGTCTCAGTTTCAAGTTCGGTATGAAATTTAGTCGCATACATATGCAAGAACCATATTTCATTCTTACTTTTTGACCTGCCTACCTCCTTATCTAATAACCCAATTATGCCAGACACTATTTGACAGATATTATTCATGCTTTCTAGACTTCACAGAGACCTTTATTTGGCCACCCTTTGAGTTTATAGAATTCAGGATCACAGACCGAGCTTGTTTTCCTTACGCATAAGATGACAATTTCCCAGAATAGGATAAAATGATTCATATCTGAGATTTGATGTTCTATTTACTTTGCTCATGAATTACTATCACAGTAACTTGGTGTGCCATGCTTCATCAATCCACTTCGAATGATGAGCCTCGGGTTAGTTATGTGGCGACGTCCTTTTGGTACATCATCCAGGAAAGTACCTTGATCGGTGATGTGAGGTGATCTGACCAACCACCATCCTTCTCGCGAGCTATTGACGTGATGTTTTGAACCACGTGACATTGGGCCCATAGGAAAAGTGTTTTTGGGCAATCCATCATCTCCCCTAATGCGTGTGTAAGAGTGCCACGTGTTCCCCATCGAAACCAGAGTAGTTTTCCCCAGTCTGCCTTCGCAATGTTAAGTTCCATACTATTTGTTTGTCTGATGTAGGTTTCGACCATAGATTTGAGATTCTTCAAGATCGACGACCCACCGAGCTACTCCCTTCCCACTTCCACTACATTCGTTCATACACCGCGGAATATAGCTAAGCGCCCTGAACTATCGCGACTCTACTATGGTATAGCGTCTTGCTAAACTTCAAAAGTTTTTAGATACCGATAAAAATTATTAGGGTGATAATTGGCTCATCATAATCAACCTGTATATCTGTCAAAGTTTCTTTCATCCAAAAAACCTGTGTACAACATGTTGCTGCTGCAATATACTCTACCTCGGCTATATATAGAAATAATGATGATTGTTTCTTGCTTAGCCATGATACCAAACACTCACGTAAGTAGAATACTGCTCCACTGGTGCTTCGTCGGTTATCAATACAACCTGCCCAATTTGCATCTATGTAGGCAATAAGTGATTTATCTTTTTCTTTTGGATACCATAATCCAAACTCTTTTGTTCCTTTGAGATATCTGAAAATACTCTTTACTACTAATACATGTGATTCCTTTGGTGTTGTTTGAAATCGTGCCACCTGTCCAACTGCTTGCATTACATCTGGTCTGGATGTTGTCACATATAATAGGTTGTCAATCATTGACCTATATTGCCTCTAATCTGTAGACTTTGAATAATCATCTTTTCTCAACTTAAAACTGGTTTGCATGGGAGTGATAACTGGTTTACAATCTTCCATTCCGAACCTCTTTAGCATTTTTCTGATATACCTAGTTTGAGAAATAAAAATTCCTTGGTTGCTTTGACATATATGAAGTCCCAGAAAGAAGGATAGTTCTCCAAGTAACGACATTTCAAATTCATTCTGCATGTCTTTTGCAAATTTCTAGATTAACCTGTCATCATCACTACCAAAAATAATATCATCAACATAAACTTCAATTAATAAAATATTACCTTGACTTACCTTGATGTAGAGGTTGTTGTCTGCACTTCCTTTTTTGAACCCTATCTGCTGCAGATACTTATCCAGTCTAGAGTACCATGCTCTAGGAGCCTGTTTTAGACCATACAAGGCCTTATTTAATTTACATACATGGTCTGTATTCTCTGACAACTGAAATCCTTCTGGTTGTTCAAATAGACGTCTTCTTCAATTTCCCCATTCAGGAAATTTGATTTTACGTTCATCTGATATACTTTAACATTTTTGGAGCATGCATAAGCTAAAAGTAAATAGATTGCTTCCATTCTGGCAACTGGGGAAAATGTCTCTTCAAAGTCGATTCCTTCAATTTGTGAATATCCTTTACATACCAATCTAGCTTTGTTCCTTGTAACCTGTCCATCTTCAATCAATTTATTCCTGAAAACCAATTTTGTGTCGATCACATTCTTATTCTTTGGTCTTGGAACCAATTCCCAAGTGTCATTTTTCTCTATTTGATTCAATTCTTCATCCATGGACTTATTCCAAAATTCATCCTTGTTGGCTTCTTCAAAACAGTTTGGTTCAATTGTAGATAAGAGTGCTAGGTGTGTTTGTTCTGGTGAATGGATTTTTCTTCTAGTCTCAACTCCTACATCTTTGTTTCCAATAATTTGATCTGAAGGATAATTCTTCTGCACTCGTTTGCTAGGTGTCTTTGGAGATACTTTATGAACTTATTCTTATTCTCTGTCAGATTCTCTTCATATTCATCTTCCTCTTCTACTTCTTTTTCATCTTCTTCTTCAAAGAGTTGTTCCATTGATTTGTTTTCTTCTTACTTTGATTCTGGTCTACCTGTTTCATCAATTGTTACACTGATGATTTCCACAAATTTGTTCAATCTTAGATTGTAACACTTGTATGCTTTACTTGTACTTGAGTAACCAACAAGTATTCCTTTGTCCACACGAGAGTCAAACTTTCTCATTCTTCCATATTCTCTTTTGATGTAGCATTTGCTTCCAAAAACTCTGAAATTCTTCAAATTCGTTGGTCTTCCTTTCCATATCTTGTAGGGAGTTTTATCAGTGTTGTTTCTGAGAATTACTCTGTTTTAAATGTGAAATGTTGTATTCACTACATGTGTCCAAAATATATCTGTCAATTTGGAATCCATTAGCATTGTTCGAGCCATTTCTTCAACTATCATGCTTTCTTTCAACAACTCCACTCTGTTGAGGTGTCCTAGCAGCGGAGAATTGTCTTTTTATTCCATGATTGCTACAGTAGTCCATAAATTCCTTTGAAGTGAACTCTCCTCCATTATCAGATCTCAAACATTTGTTTCTTGAATCCATCTCATTTTTAACCATTTCCTTGTAGATCTTGAAGTTTTCAAAAGCTTCTGACTTGTTCTTCAGAAAGCAAACTGTAGTCATTCGTGTATAATCATCAACTAATAACATAAAGTATTTTTCACCTTTTAAGCCCTTTGTTGTAGCTGGTCTAACTAGATCAGTGTGCACAATTTCCAGTGGTCTTGTTGTTAAATATTCCTTTGATTTGAACCTGGTCTTTGTTTGCTTTCCTTGTTGACAATGCTTGCATAAAGTGTTGGTTGGTTTCATGATCTGGGGAATTTCTCTGACTGCTTCTCTTTTGTTGACTTTGACAAGGTTATCAAAATGCATGTGACCCATTCTTCTATGCTATAGCCAACTTTCATCTTCTTT
>JASDQU010218565.1:0-17943 GCA_032191745.1 Picea mariana | reverse complement strand
ATGTCATTATTATTATTGGATTAAATCCCCATTGTGGATTAATCATGTCATTATTAATATTATTGTTATTAGATTAATCCCCATTGAGGATTAATCAAGTCGGTAATTGTATAAGGACCAAATCCCCTTTTGCAGATTGGTCATTGGACAATTACAAAGTGCAGAATAAGAAGTCGGCCCCAGCAGTTATAATGATAGGGCCAGAATTAATTAAAGGTGGGTTTACCCACCCAGTGTGAGAAGTCGGCCTTGCCAGATGGTGACTCTTCACACGTGCCAGATTGATATAAATAAGAGGCTAGCGCCTCACTTCTAAGACACACTTCACTTGCTCATTCTCTTATGAGGCAAGTTGCATTTACAAGTTGGAGAGAGGAGAAGAAGGGTGTCACATCTCTTGAGGAGGACTTTTCTGTATTGGTTTGAGTTATCTCTTGAACATTGTATAAGCTATTTATGATAAGGAAGTTTTTGTTGGTTTTTCTTCCCCTAGAGGGTTTCCCATGATAAATGTTGTGTCTCTTGTGGATGTGTATTTCTCAGTGATCTTGTTCTTATTATGCTCTTATCTTATGAAATGCAAATAACTATAATAATGGCATAAACATTAACAGGTACTGCGCATTAGCTCAAACTCTCTCTGACCAAACCCTTATCTAGCAACTCTTGGATTTGGTTCTTCACCTCCTCATTCTCTCGAGGTGTTAATCTGTACGTTACTTTGTTCGACAGACTTGCTCCTGGTATCAAGTCGATATGATGAATGATACTTCTGATGGGTGGAAATGAGTTTGGCAACTCATCCACCACTATATCAACAAAATTATCTAATAATTCATGAACTTCTTCAGGCAGCGCATCCATCGATGTGCTTGTAAGGATAACTTTGGGTTTCCTTACTACAACAAACTGCATTTCCTGTTCTTCCTTGACTTCTTTCAGGATTTTCTTCCCACTCATGAGAAGTACGCTTGTTATGGCTTCTTCTTTCACTCTCTTCTCCTCTATTGGTAGCAACATATGTGTTCTACCATTCTTCTCCAATGTATATGTATTTTTCCTCCCGTCATGAATGACATTTCTGTAAAACTGCCACGGTTTTCCCAACATAATATGGCATACATCCATGGGAATTACATCACATAGGATTTCATCTTTATAACCTCCTATCTTAATTTCAACCAGACATTGTTTAGTAATCATTACCTGGTGTCCTTTTTGCAACCATGAGACTTTGTATGGCTTTGGGTGTGCAGTTGTCTTCAACTCCAACTTCTCCACCATCTCTATGGATACTTGGTTCTCAGTTCTCCCACTATCAATGATCACCTTGCATACTTTTTCCTTCGTCTTGCAAGTTGTCCTGAAGAGACTGTTTCTCTACACTGGCTTTTCAATTATTGCCTCTGGATTTAAGATAATTTTTCTCAACATCAGGTATGCTCTGTCCTCTACTCCTTCTGCTTCAATATCTCTTCTCTTTGATTCTGAAATGTGAGCTTCTCCTCCTCCTTCTTTGTTCTTCTCAAGGAATTCCCAAGACATGTGTCTTATCTTTCCACAGGAATAACACCTTATTCCTCCTCTGCCTCTTCCTCTAGAAGGGTGTCTTCCACCATCTTGCCTTCCTCTAGAAATTCCTCCTCGTTTCGAGTGACTGTGTGGTTTCTCGGCCTCTTCCTTAGACTTGTGCGCTCTGTCATGGGTAACCCCCTTTTTTTGGTTGGGGCTAGACTCTTACCTCTTCCTCGCTAGTTTTGTTTTATGGCCAGCTTCTCTTCTGCCTTCAATGAAAACTGATAAGCATCCTCCATGGTTCTGACTGACATCATGCTGAGCTCGTCTTGGATTTCATATCTCAAGCCATTTATATATCTGGCAACTTTTTCTTTATCTCTCTCCCTTTTTCCAGTTCTGATGTTTAGCCGATAGAACTCCTCGATGTACTCCTTAACAGTCATCCCCTTCTGTCTCAGGTTCTGTAACTTCCTAAACAGATTGATCTGATAGTCCTTGGGTATGAAATTAGCCTTCAACTTGGCTACCATTCTGTCCCAACTCTTTATCCTCTATTTTCCTTTACTTTTCTTCTCAGCCTGCAGTTCATCCCACCACAGTGTTGCATGTCCTTTTAGCTTGGTGACTGCATGTTTCACCTTCTTCTCTTCATCGACGTCTTCATAATCGAAATGTTTGTCCATGGATCTTATCCAATCCAACAGTTCTTCAACATCTAGATTTCCCTCATACATGGGAACCTCTATCTTAGCTCTACCTCCCAATCTTGCAACTACTCTTAACAAGCGTTCTTCGGCAACATATTCTCCTGCATCTTCTTCAACCTCAACCTCTTCACTTTCTACATCATTGACGTATCCAACATCAGGTGCTCTTCTCTGTGTTTCTTCCATTGTCTCCAATATTGCATGAAGTTCTCGCATCTCCCTCTCTACAACACGGTTGGCTAAAGGTGCCTCTCCTCGTCTCCTTGGTGGCATTGTGTTGATTTTCTGTCACACACAGAGTACAACTTCGAGTTCTTTGTGTTCTCCTTTTCTCTTTTTCATTTTTGTAAAGTCTACAGACAAAGAATTTAAGCTCTGATACCACCTGATGTAGACCCCCTATCCCTCCTAAGGGTTGTGCGACATCTCGGTTAGGATCTCTGATTCCGGAGCCGAATAACTCTCCTGGTTCCGAGCTAGAACCTTCAACACCAAGTCCACAAGTCCTTATTTGTGTTTTTTCTGAAGCAAACCAGCACTAGGCACGAGCCCCCTATTCCTCATGACCGTAGGCATGACCATGGGCTTAGCCCAATAAGCGCGTTGTGTTTTGTGACTCCAGAGTTTTCAGTGCAACAACTCCTCGACTCCTCCGAGTCCTGAAAACTCGATGAGATCTAATGGAGGTTATATCCTCCCCTTTCTTTTCTCGTGTGACCACACACTCATGACCACAGGCTCTATCACAAAGGTGCATAGCGATTCACAATGTCGGGACTTTATGATGCAAGGCATTTGACTCTTTCGAGTCCCGAAACCTCGAAAATCGGCTAGGGGCCTAGCAATCGCTAGCCCTCGCTCCTATGCACTCGGCGTGAAATTTTGCTAGGAACTGGGTCCCAACTCCCAAGTATTTCAGGATTTCGTGATTCGGCGTTTTGGAAGTCAAGGAATTTTGTCCTCCAAACTACGGTCCTCAGCCCTCAAGGTCTAATGGTCCAGATCATTTCGCAATTTCGTGATTCAGTTCTTTGGAAGTCAAGGACCTCTGTCCTTGCAACTTGTGATATTCGATATCATGAAATGGACCAACGGTCCAGATCTATTTGGGATCGACGACTCTTATCCCTCCTGAGCTTTGAGAGATGAAAGGCTCTCGCCATTATCCTCCTCGCAGCTTGACTTGATCCAATGGCTTGTGGGGGTATCAGTGTTCCTCCTCGAAGCTTTCCACTGTCTGTTCAAGTCTTCRTGGGTTTTCCCTCCTGAACATACGCAACTTTAAAGCTTGCGCACTTGTCTCAAATCAGACGACCACTAATTCTCCACTGTGATCCAACGAACGATAATGCTCTTCCTCTTGATCTTTTAGCCTCTCTGACTTAGAATATTTTCTAAGTCGTTGAAGATGTCGACCTTCGCTCCTCCTGGGAAATGGGGTTCCTGGACCTTGATAACACTTATCCGAAGTGTTATTCCTCCTAAGATTTGCCTTGTGCAGACTTCGATTTCCCGTGCACTCCTTGCATCTGAGGGATCTTGATAACTCAGATCTAAGGGATTTCTTACAGAGGAATTCCTCCCACCTTCCTAGTGTTCCTCCCTGGCTCGATGCACACCTTGTAGAGATTCTAACGAAGAGAAACAATTGAAACTCCAAAAAAAAAAAACTAACATTCACGGTTCCATTTTCTCCTATGGAGATTCATTCACTTGCCCATAAAAATAGAAATGACAGGAAATTTCAAACATTGTTCACACACCATGCAATTGAATCAAATTTCCCTCTGTTATATTCACAAGTGCCAAAATGGCTACAAATGCATTCAAATTACAGTAGCTTTCAAAGCTTCGATTTTCCTGCTAACTTGTAGTTCTCTTACTACTAACTTCTCTTTGTATTGTAGCTAACCCTATCTGGGCGTACAAAACCTCTATTTAAGTCACAGGTATTTTTAGGGTTTCCCCTGCCTACTTATCTACTCTAAAACTTAATATACTGGCTATCTTAGACCAGTCTCAATCCAGAGCCAACGTTCAAGCGTGTCTCAGAGTTTTTTCAGCGTTGACTTCAGGAATTCTTCGAAAAACCTGTTGGACTGCCAAAGTTGAGGTTCTGGAAGAACTCCCACGTGCAGAGTGATCCTGCCTCTGCGCGCTCGCCAACGATGCTCCTGCATCAATAACTTATAATGAAGACAGACATGTAAAATAAAGATAAATAGGTTTATTTACCCGCGAAAGAGCCCATCGTCATCTCCATCCACTCTATTTGTTTAAATGTATAAATGCAGTGAAAACACAACGAACATGAAGCAAGTTAGTATGCAGGAAGGCATGTAATGAACATAAGTTACCATGTAGGAAGGCACACAACATGTACATATAATAAACTAAGTGAACACATATACAGACAATAAATTAAATACAAAACAATGCAATGTGAAATAACAGTACAAGCATACACCTTTCTATATCCTCTTCAACTGATGCAATCAAGAATCCGTCATTTTCTCCACCTATTCTGTTTGTTTGAATGTGGGAACGCACAAAATATAACGAACATGAATGGAATATGGTATGCACCGGAGAACAAGAAATATGTACATATACTAAAAGAGACTCAACAAACAGTCTAGAAGATAGGTAGAAACATGAACCTTTGTGCTTCTCCATCCATAGCTGTAAATGTGTAATTTTTTTTTCCCTACACAAAATATATTACAAGCCACAAAATATTACGAAATTGCATGGTCATAGCTAAATGATTTTTGGTTTTCCGTGGAAAATTATCCAGACATGCTTCCACAGATGGAAATACATGTTATTTATCCTCTATATAGATTGTTGTGCCCACGATACAAGTTTTTGGTTTTCCATGGCAAACTACCCATACATGCTTCTAGACATCGAAATATAATCTTGCAAAATCTTTGTTGTACATATCATAGCTCAAGTACAACACAAATTATATCATGCACACACCAGCCTGTGTAGAGGAGAAAGAACATGTAATGTCGTATGGGCACATCTGACCATACATGGTTTATAAATGTACCCTACATATGCTTTATTCTAACAAAAAAACAACAGATATTGCAATTTCACATGTAATCCTCCAAAAATTTTGCATGCAACTATTTTCTTTCATGCCAACACTGAAGCACCAAAAAATCACACAACAGAACAAATATTGACCTCGGTAGACAGGGAAAATAAAACAACTACATGTCGACTCCTAGGTGCAGGGGTTGAACACCGTAAAGCTCCCCAAAAAACAATAATAATCCAAAAAAAAAAACTCCAACCACCGGCGCTGGACCCCAACCCTGCAAGGCCGAATCAAACAAAAGAAAACAACATCAAACACCAAACCAGTGAGAAAGCATGAACAGGCCGAACTGCACTCCCCAGGGCCCCAAAGCGTAAACCCAAGCTAAACAAACATAACCAACAACCCACGAACCAACGAACCAGGAAGAACCACCAAGCCAGTAAACAACATATGTATCTCCAACGATTACGAAACTGCAGGTGAAGCACAGAAGGAACCGGAAACATATGACGACCATGCCACTACAAATAAGAAAACATTCTTACTTGCAAACTACAAATACTGAACATCAAACAAAGAATAGAAAATGAAACTATGTCATGGAAACTTACTCTGAAACAACGAAATGCAGAAGCGTAGGTCGAATCGAGATCTAAACAACAACAAACAACAACCAACGAACCAATGAAGAAGAAGCACTCACCGAACCAGTAAACAACGTATGTAGCTTCAACGATGACGAAATTGAATTGCAAAGGTAGAAGAAGGATGAAACATACAATGGCTATTCAACTGGCGGTGGACAACAACAGTGTGCAAATTCATTATAACATTGTACGGAAATTTTTGAGGAAAAATGTACTCCAAGAAACACATTTAGATAAACATTTAAGGCTGTCAGGATGTCTAAGGACCTCGCGATATGAAAACATTTAAGTTGTTAGGATTGTTGGAGGACCTCGCATCATGTAAACATTTAAGCTGTCGGGCCTATTGAGGTATCTCGAAATAAGTGTCAATACATTTTAATACAAATACATTTGGCAAGGACGTTATAAAATTTGGAATTCTCAATCACTATAAATCTTGGATATCAAAACATTTCAATATGATTAGTACAAATAAAAACTTACGGATATATTAAGGTAGCAGAAAATGATAACACAAACATTTGAACTAATGCTAGCATTAATCCACCTTCAAGCAATACATAGGAAAAATATATTATTCAAAAATATTGTACATGAGAAAAAGTTTGGATATGTTGCCATATAAAACATTGGGAATAGCGAAGCCGGCAATAAGACCTTCAATCTCTTATCCAATCAGATCAGTATATATATGCTACTTTTTATTATATAAAAAGATATGATTTTAATTCCCTAGCTCCAACAATAGGTATTATGCAAATATTTATGGTCAAATGACAAACTAATATGTAGTCAACGAATTATCAATCGCTATAGTCCTTCTATGCCTACCATAGGGACTAATAACACTTTAAAAGGTTTGATTCCTTTTAATACTTCATAAGTTAAAAGTTAAGAGATTACAACCAATTTGAATTCATCTTAAATAATAACATACTCGTGTCTTAATTTTTCGTGAGCGGGCCGCAATCAAAACCACGGTATCGCCAAAGGTATGGTGAATTGTGGGGAGAAAAGTGGTTGATCTAAAACCACTCTTGGATGTGCCCGCAATCATTCGTTTACGCAAGGACGTAGCCTGAGGTCGCATGTGACAAGGGGATAATGAGAAGAGAGCCGATGCTAGCAATCACATGGTCATGAGAGACCATCACCCAAGGTCATATCAGGAAACAGAGCTAGCGCTCACAAGACCAAGTTCGGGAAGAACCTTTTGAATAGCCGTTTGGTCACCGTTGATGGCCACATGAAGGAAGGGGCTTAGAAGCCAAAGAAGCCAAAAAAAATCAGCAAGGAGAAGTTGAAAAGGAGTGCGCAAGGAGATGTGAGCAACAGAAAGACACTGATGCCGACAGAGCAGAGTGGGCCACAATCAAAACCACAGTATCACCAAAGGCATACGTGGATCTCTGTGGTGAATTGCGGGGAGAAAATCGGTTGATCTGAAACCACTCTTGGACGCACCCATAATCGTTCGCTTATGCAAGGACATAGCTCGAGGTCACATGCAACAGGGGACTAATGAGAAGAGATCTCACGCCAGCAATCACATGGTCATGAGAGACCATCGCCCAAGGTCATATCAGGAAATAGAGCTAACACTCACAAGACCGAGTTTGGGAAGCACCTTTTGAATAGGCATTTGGTCATCGTCGATGGCCATGTGAAGGAAGGGGCTTAGAAGCCAAAGAAGCCAAAATGATTGACTATAACTGCCAGAGAAGACAAAGAGTTGTGATTGCTAGAGAAGCCATAGAATCTCAGGATAACGACCATTGATAATGAACAGATTCAGCATAATTGCCAGAGAAGATAAAGAGTTGTGATTTCCAAAGAAGCCAGAGAATCTCAGGATAACGACCACTGATGATGAACAGATTTAGGATAACCACCAGGGAAGATGAAGAGTTCAAATGATGATCTAGCAGAGGACTCGATGTGAAAAAGACATGCAGAACAGAGAGTATAGTGTGCATTTTAGAGTGTGATGTATGTGAGTAGGAAGTAAGGTTGTGGATGATCTGATGGGAAGATCAGAGACACAATGAAATATAATGAAGAGGCAGCACAGAGTATAAAATCTAGAGGAGAATCTGAACAAGAGTGTGCAAGGAGATGCGAGCAGCAACAAGACACTGATGCAGGTAGATCAGAGTAGTGTAGCAGAGCAGTGTAGCAAAACAGTGATGAGATTGGTAAGCCATTGATAAATATTGTATCACTATAATAAATTGCAGAAAGAAAAAATTTATATTTCAGGGTGGTAGGGAGGTGCTAGGGAGGACTGTCATCCTCAAAGTTTCAAGTGGGTGCTTGAACACAGGGAGTTGTAGCTTCCATCTGATTGGAGCTAGAAAAATCAGGGTGGTAGGGTGGTGCAAGGGACAACTATTGTTCTCTGTTATACAGGTTGGTGCCTATGTGACTGGAAGTCGATGCTTCCATCCAATTGGTGTTGGAACACTCAGGGAGTTGGTGCTTCCTTCTAGTGGGTGCTAGAGAAACCAGAGAGTTGGTGCTCTCAGCAAGTTGAAGCTTGTAAAATAGAGGTGGTAGCCTCAAAAAGACTTGGATCTCATAAGAATGATAATGTACAGAACATAAAATATTGTCTATCATTCCAAGAAGAAGAGGTTTTCTCCCTTTATGGGTTTCCTCATGAATATTTGTCTCTGTGTATATCATGTGTGTGATTGATGTTTATTATTTCTGCTATTCATGACTTGCATAATCTTGATGATCACTTGACTAAGGTTAATAACATTTTAATGGGCATAAAATTGTTTAAGCACAGTAAAAATATATTATTCAAAAAGACTGTACACAAGAAAAAGTTTGGATAAGTTGCCATATAAAACATTGGGAATAACGAAGCCAGAAATAAGACCTTCAATCTCTTATCTAATCAGATTAGTACATATATGCTACTTTTTCTTATATAAAAATATATGCTTTTAATTCCCTAGCTCCAACAATAGGTATTATGCAAATATTTCTGGTCAAATGACAAACTAATATGTAGTCAACGAATTATCAATCGCTATAGTCCCTCTATGCCTATGATAGGGACTAATAACACTTTAAAAGGTTTGATTCCTTTTAATACTTGATCAGTTAAAAGTTAAGAGATTACAACCAATTTGAATTCATCTTAAATAATAACATACTCGTGTCTTAATTTTTCGTGAGCGGCTGCAATCAAAACCACGGTATCGCCAAAGGCATACGTGGAGCTCTATGGTGAATTGTGGGGAGAAAAGTGGTTGATCTAAAACCACTCTTGGATGCGCCCACAATCATTCGTTTACGCAAGGACATAGCCCGAGGTCACATGTGACAGGGGGCTAACAAGAAGAGAGCTCACGCCAACAATCACATGGTCACGAGAGACCATCACCCAAGGTCATATCAGGAAACGACGCTAGCGCTCACAAGACTAAGTTTGGGAAGCACCTTTTGAATAGACATTTAGTCACCGTCGATGGCCACATGAAGGAAGGGGCTTTGAAGCCAAAGAAGCCAAAACGAATCAGCAAGGAGAAGTTGAATAGGAGTGCACAAGGAGATGTGAGCAATAGCAAGACACTGATGTAGGTAGAGCAGAGCGGGCCGCAATCAAAACCATGGTATCACCAAAGGCATACGTGGAGCTCTGTGGTGAATTGCGGGGAGAAAAGCAGTTAATCTGAAACCACTCTTGGACGCACCCACAATCATTCTCTTACGCAAGGACATAGCCTGAGGTCACATGTGATAGGGAGCTAATGAGAAGAGATCTCGCGCCAGCAATCACATGGTCACGAGAGACCATTGCCCAAGGTCATATCAGGAAATGAAGCTAGCACTCACAAGAATGAGTTCGGGAAGTTCCTTTTGAATAGGTGTTTGGTCACCATCGATGGCCATGTGAAGGAAGGGGCTTAGAAGCCAAAGAAGACAAAACGACTAACTATAACTGCCAGAGAAGACAAAGAGTTGTGATTGCCAAAGAAGCCATAGAATCTCAGGATAATGACCATTGATGATGAACAAATTCAGTATAACTGCCAGAAAATACAAAGAGTTGCAACTTCCAGAGAAGCCAGAGAATCTCAAGATAACGACCATTGATGATGAACAGATTCAGGATAACTGCCAGGGAAGATGAAGAGTTCGAATGATGATCAAGCAGAGGACTCGACGTGCAAAAGATGTGCATAACAAAGAGTATAGTGTGTGTTTTCAAGTGTGATGCATGTGAGTAGGAACTAAGGTCATGGATGATCTGATGGGAAGATCAGAGACGCAACAAAATAGAATGAAGAGGCAGCACAGAGTATAAAATCTAGAGGAGAAGTTGAACAGGAGTGTGCAAGGAGATGCGAGCAGCAGCAAGACACTGATGCAGGTAGATCAGAGCAGTGTAGCAGAGCAGTGTAGCTGAACAATGTAGCAGAGCAGTGTAGCAAAATAGTGATGAGACTGGTAAGTCATTGATAAATATTGTATCACTGTAATAAATTGCAGAAAGAAAAGATTTATATTTCAGGGTAGTAGGGAGGTGCTAGGGAGGACTGTCATCCTCAGAGTTTCAAGTGGGTGCTTGAACACAGGGAGTTGTAGCTTCCATCTGGTTGGAGCTATAAAAATCAGGGTGGTAGGGTGTCTTGTGGGGAAATAATACCCTATGGACTAGCAAGCTAGGGTTAGACTTGCATGCAGATCATGACCTTAAATAAATCACTTTTAACCTATCACCCCAAAACTCAAGCCCCTTTTTCACATACGAGCATGGAAAGGACCTACTAACCTTTTTACTGATGTTTGGTGTAGATCCTCCGTTGTGCTTTCCCTGTTTGCTTACGTTGCTCCTTCCAAAGACAATCCTGTAATCAAGACAAAACACTACGCATGCATGCTATTTTTCTACTTGAGGGTTAGAGATTAAGCATAAATCAAATAAAACATGTAAAACTCATGCATTGGGATGGGAAAAGTATTCTTTATTATATTCAAGATGAATCAACTTACAATCAATGTTGATACCGACCACCGTTCCTTGATCCTGATCCTGGGCTCCTCCTCTTCTTTGTCCTCCAACTCCTTTGCTTTAATTCTCCTTAAGCTTGAGGAAAGGCTAAAGGGTTGGGACAAATGGATTCAGCAATTGGACAAAGTTTCTTCGCTATCTTTTTTCCTCCTTCAAATGGTACCCCTACCCCTTCTTTTATAGGCTTGAAGGAGCTAGGGTTTTGGATGAACTCTTGGCCATGCATGGCCGGGAGTTTTAGTTAACTGACCCATAGCTTTTTGTCCCATCGGAAACTTTCCTTTTTTTGTGATTCTGAAGGCAAACACGGGCTGTAGTGGGCCTTCTAGCATTTTCTTTTAGGTAAACGTGGGCTGTAGTGGGCCTGCTAGCATTTACTTTTAAAAATTGAGTTTTTAGAAGAGTTGTTCAGTAGTCTTTTGGCAATGAAGGGATATGAGTTGGCCTGATGCCAGGTAAGCATGTGTGGTGCAATTTAGGGTTATAACATATGCCCCCTAATGTGTGAGGTCAGAAGAGCATCTGATGGCCGAAATACATTACCAATCTTTTACCAATATGTACTGATATGCTGAATGAGTGAGCCCAGGAATCAGGAATCAGGAGGTGTCGTCTGCAAAGTAACAAATTTCTCACCGAGGCGGGCATACCCATGCTCGGGATAAAATAGAACCATGGCTACCAATCAAATACACTGTAAATCCATGTCATATAACTATATAAAGTGTAGCCGCGAACAGTACACAACGGATCTACATCTCGAAATAAAAAAGATATACATGCAAAGTATCCATCTTCGTAGAAGCTGATAAGGTCTGATGGCTAGAGATGAGGACTTCAGAGCTCGAGCAACAACTTCAAAATCTTCAAAACTTGGGTAGGAGTGTAATATGATTGTACGACTGCACTACCCAGAGGTCTTCGATGGCTCGTCGATCATGGACAAAATTGATAATCTTGAGGATCAGACTGAAGGCTTCATTGATTTCGAACAAGGACTTGATTGGACATTCAGAATGGCTGGGTATGTGGACAAGAGACATATTGCAGAGGGGCCAACTCAGGCTCAGTGACAAACTTCCCTTGGCTAATAGCACGACAAGTGATAAGACTCAGGCAACATATCTGTTAATCATAAGTCTACGAAGCAGGAGGCAATGCAAACTCTCCATGTGTTTGGAAGAGTAACCAAATGGTGGAGGACACAACTCTATATAGCGAGCAAAGATTCCTAAGGTCATACTACATCCCATAGCTTGATGATCAAATGGACAGATGTGCTTCATCCAAGGGAAACTCATTATGCTGCCAATAAAGAAAAAACTTTTCCCATCCTCTTTTTGGGGTATATTTGAATTTTTTTGTTCTTTATGATGATTTTTGAAAAAGAATAAAGGAATATTATGTTACAGTGGAGGAACGAGTACAACAAACATACAAGATCAAGACACAAGGACAATATTGATGTTCTGGGAAATGATACTCGGAAAAAACCCTCCAGTGGCCAAAGGTGTTAAGATGCAGAAGCAAACTGTTACAAGGCTGATGGGTAAGGTATGCAAATGTGGTTGATAGAACACACAATGGTAACATCCTTCGATGTAAGTTTAATGAACCCATAGAAGGGAAGCTCGGTGGTTTTTCATATTTAGAGAGTCTGAAAAAACATAAAAGGAAACTCCATTGGGGTACCTTTTTCGTCAATAGTCTAGTCGGGTTGAAAAAGGGATAAACTAGCACCGAGTAGACGTCAATTCAAAACCATTTTAACGAGTGTGAAAAGGACAAGATCACTCGGCTATTTTTTCACTTTTAAGGAGTCTGAAAAAATCTTCACTATGGACTCCGTCAGGAATGTTCTTCTGGCCATTTTAACGAGTGTGAAAGAATAAGGTCACTCGACGATCTTTTCAATTTTAGGGAGTCTGAAAAGAGCTTAACTATGGACTCCGTGGGGGTTTCTTTTTCATAAATTTAGTCCCTCAGGCACGAAAAAGGAATAAAATTATACCTGAGGATACTCTTCTAAAGAATGGGAATTCAATAGAGTATTCCTTTGTTCGTACAGTTGACCGTCCGGACCGAAAAAGGGGTAAACTACCGTTGGACAAATGTGACTTCAAATTTCAGTTTAACGAGAGTGAAAGGTCACAAGATCGCTCGGCAATATTTTCATATTTAAAGGGTCTGAAAAGGGCTTAAAAGAAGACCCGTTTAAGGAACATTCTTCTGGACCAGTTTAACGAGTGTGAAGAAACAAGGTCACTCGGCAATCTTTTCATCTTTAAGGAGTCTGAAAAGGGCTTAAAGAAGACTCCATAATGGTTACTTTTCTCAGTTAATCTGGACGAGATCGAAAAGCGTAAATGCAGTCTCGCCGAATGTTGCTTTCAGATCTCAAAGTGAGTTTGAAAAACAACAAAGTTAGCTCGTGATAGACTCTTGGTGGGTCGATGCCTGGAATCTCCTCGGGGGAGTTGTATGCTCCGACAAAAACATTTTCTATGACACCAGGGGTTCTGGAGATATGGATAGGTATAGTTTTAGCGATAGTCGCCATATTGCCCTCGGCATAAATTTCCTGTGTAGCTAAGAGGTTAATAGGACATGGTTGATCTCCCTTCATGGTGATAGTGAATTCTCCTGCCTTGATTCGGTGTAACTTTGGGAAGAAATATGATCTGTGATGAAGATCTTCCCAATGTTTTTCCGGACTAGTCATTGCTTCGATTACTGCTTCGTCTAAAGGAAAGACCAAGTCTAACGAATCGATGTTGGTGAGAGAACCCTGAGCCGAGATAGGCTCCAGAAGTGGATCCAACTCTTGTGCAGGAGTCGGATCAGGAGTGGCTGAAGCTTGCTGGACTAAAGAGTACACTACTTCAGCTGCCGACAAGGGCATGGACATGCCGGCGTGCCCTGTCTCATCCATCATGACTGATGGGGAAGGAAGAATCCACGGATCCTCAAAGTAAGTCATGCGGAACGACGAAACATGAAAAATCTCAGCCTTGTGGTGAATCGATATAAACTTGACATCGTCATGAGGAGGTGGGTAATCAAAGGTACCCATTAAGGATGGGCACAAACCAACTCCTACGTTAACGATACCGGCTTGAGGATTATCAATCATGGGAACCGTGGATGCCCCCAAAGCTGGGTTAGGTCTAGAGAAGGACAATTGATCAACGGTCACTATCCGGCCTTCGTGTGGAAACAACAAGACTCGAAAAATTGTAGCAACCACTGCTTGCATCGTGTAAGTCCAACTATGACCTAACAAGAGATTATAGTCGAGGGGGGAATCGACTACCTCTACTTCGACACACACAGTCTTCCCTCCTAACTGCACAGGGAAAGAAGGAATGATGCCATGTGGTCGGAAAGAACGACCGTTAAACGCAGTGAGGAGAGTAGGTGATGGAGACAACTCGGGCTGACCAATGGCTTTCCAGCATGCGAACAACATAATGCATGTCGAGGCACCCTCGTCGACCACTGTGCGAAAGATAATGCGTGTAAAATTTTTCGTGGGATGGGCCACTACTATCTGAAATGTACGTGATAAGGAAGACGAGGTTTTAAGTCAGTTGTATATAGCATGATGGTACCTGGGTTGCAAGTCTCAGTAGAGCCTAAAGCAGTCAACAAGGCTTTCCTCTGAGCAGGGCAACTTTGGAGGACCTCCAAAGCGAACATAGCACAAGGGGTTTGGGATAAATATTCCACCACAGAGTAATTCTGGGCGGCCCTTGTGTTTGGATTGTGAGAAGCTTTCTTAAATGCACCCTTTGGAATGCGTGTCATCGTTTCTCGCAATGTCTTCTCAATCTGTAGAGGAAGAGATGGGATTTCAGCTTCTTTACCCTTCTCAGAGGCGCTTGGTTTACTATAGTCATGCGCTCTAGTTATTATTAAAGCATCACCTCTAACCATATATACATTCATGGATGATGAATTATTTGGAGGAGGGCAGGTTTCCTGGCTGCCCCCTTCGGCACTTGTAGAGGCTTGAGTTAAATTTTGCCCATGCTGAAAGGGATTATTCAACACGGCTTGTTGTTGCTGTGTGACAAACTTCTGGGCCTCTGCAAGTCGAGGACATAGATGGGTTGGGTGGTCTTCCGCACACAAGTTGCATGGATACCTCGCCTTCCACTTTTCCGTGGTGCCCTCGCCAGCATTGTCAGTGGGTTTTTTCTCCCCCTTACCCTTCTTTCGTTGTTTTTTCTTCCCTTCAGGCTACTGGTTGGCCTTTGGGTTAGTCGTTTGCATGGAGTGCACTTCCGACGTTTGGGTAGGAGGAGCAGCCAAAGCAGTAGTTTGGTTGGCCGCTGAGTGTTGTATGGATAATTGTTGCAATTGTTTGGTCAATTTCTCAGCGGGCTTGGTTTGGGCTGAACCAACAATACCATCGGCATGTGGTCCGGCTCTCTGTCTAGTTTTATCCAGAATTGATCATGGTGCATCCAGCAGGATGTTGTATAAGAAACTAGACTGAGAATAGATAAGCTCAAACTGTTGAGCTCTCATGATGGCATCTTCCTCGGAGAAAACCCCAGAAGTTGCGACGTCTTTGGATAATTGGGGGACTAAAGACTTAAGGAACCACTCAAGCAGGAATGCTGGTGGAACTGGCACTTTGATTAGACTCTTTCAGCATCTCAACTCTCGGATATGATCAGAGATATGGTCCGCTGTCATCTGTTCGAAATTGGCAAGCAGCTCTGTGCCCGCGTCGTATCTCAAAGGTAACTGGAAATGGTTAAGGGAGTCCATAGCCAGTTCACCAAAAGAAGAATATCGTGAGCGATCAAGCTCGATGTACCATTTCGCGACACTCCCAATAAGAGTGCGTTGAAACAATCGCAACTGGACGGAGTCATTTTTGAGTGAGTTAGATGAACACCAAAAGTGGAAACTAGTCACGTGATCACCTGGATCTTCGTTAGGCTTGGCCTCGAACTTTGGAATGTCCGAAGGCAACTTCATTGGCATAGGAGGCCAACGCAGATCGTGACAGATAGGGTCATTTAACAATCGTGTCAAATCGGGCAAGTGTAACGTCGCCAAGAATGGTAGTTTGGGTTGTTGGTGATAGCCTGGGAAAAAGGGTCCTGGAGTTTGACTGGCACCAGGTTGCCAGGAAAATTTTGGCTGCTGGCCCGTATTCTGGTAGAAACCATAGCCCTGACCAGCATAAGTATTTTGCATCTGTGGAGACATCATTGGCTGATTCCCCATGAAGGACATAGGATGTTGGGCGCTCATCGTGTTTGATGGACTTTGGGAAGGATTACCTCATGCCGATCCTGATGGGAGAGGCATAGAAGTCTGTCCAGGGTTCCATTGACTGTGGAAAGAATTACCCCAGAACGACATTCCAGAGGAAGGAACGGATCCTTGTCCTGAGTTCCAAGGTCCTGGTATATGTGCCCCCGGCACAGGAATAGTACCCTGTGCCGGAGTAGACTGTCCAAAAATGGGTGTGCCCCCAGATGGGAAAGCAGTGGAGTGTTATTACCAAACGTCCTGTTCCAAAAAAATGGTGACGAACCTACCGGCAGGGTTTGCGCAGGTGTTCCTTGACTCCCGGCTCCAAGTGAACTTGTGTGTGCAGGCTGCCCGGCGGACTGCTGATGCAGACTACCAAGCGAAGGGGACGAAGGAGAGATATGACCTCCAGCGTAAGGAAAAGAATTAAAAGGGACAGGAATGCCCCCAAGTTGACCTTGCAGAGGAGCATTAGAGCTCCCTGCCCCCAGACCCAAAGTCTGTAAAGTGGAGTTAGTGAGTGCAGGACTGGTACCTAAACTAGGCATACCGTTTGAAAACGGAGGGCCTGTCGCACTAGGTGTGAAGGGAGGTGTGGCCGCCGTAATAGATGGGGATGGGCCACTGTGCGATGTAGTTGCGGTCAAGACCGTAGTGGCTTGGACTGATGAGGGCAAGTTAGGAGATGCTTCTCCTGTGGTGACAACGGTGAAGGGAATAGAAGAATTCCCAGAGGAAGTAACAACGTTTGTTGCCATAGCTGTGTGAGGCACTGACAGGCTTTCGTAAAATTGAATTGGCACAATAACTTGCGGCCAAGTATCAGTGGTTGGGGTTTCAACCGAACCAAGATTGGTGATTGATTCCTCCGGGAGTTGTTCGGGCTCAATGGTTTGAAACCCGGTTGCTTCGAAAGACCCTTGTTGGTCTAGCCTCCGCCTCAATGGTGGCGGGGGTGGCTCCAGTATAACCGGCGGTAGGCCCAGAAGCCTTTGTGACCGGCGGAGCCCAGAATCCTCCATGGTGTGAGAATATCCACGACACGCTAAGGTATTCTACACGATCAAACGGTAACACACACTAAAAAAGAAGCCCCTATGAGATAAATCAAGCAAACACTAAACTAGTTGGAAGAATAGTTACAACAACCAACACTAGAGCAACTTAGTGGTGCAAGTGAAACTTGAAAACGGAAGCACCCTCCAGGTATACTCTGCAAAGCATGGCCAGATGTCTGTCCTAGGTACCGTGGTATACCCCCGCAGTCACCTGTGTATGTCCCTAACAAGATTATCAACTAGTTTGCCAGCACGCGAATAGTCACCAGGCGGGTACAGTCGATAATCGGATAGACCACAATGAGCAGGGTATCAAGCCCGAAACCTGTCAAGGGTATCGAGAGAAAATGGTCCAGAAGACAACTGAGGACCTCGAACGGATTCGGGACCCATGAAGCCCCGTGGAAAATGAAAACGACGAAATCCCTTAACAAATCCTCGATATGTGTTCTCTACTATGTTTGGTCCAGCTTTGGAGGGGTTATCTCCGCTACCTTTCCTTACGTGACCTCGTGTTTAGCCCCTGTGTTAGAGGGGGGTCCCGGATAACTTTCACGTAACTGGACTTCTACACTCCCTATGACAGACTCCAATGTTTGGTTTGAGTGGCCTTGGAGAATTTACTCTCCAAACTATTCCAAGGCCCTAGTCC
>JASDQU010218561.1:331-18048 GCA_032191745.1 Picea mariana | reverse complement strand
AAATGGTAAGCAAGCTATATCAGAATAAGCAAATTGGTTTGAGAAAGATTTTTATTCAAGAAACTAGGGTGGTAGGGTGGTGCTAGGGAGACGTATGTCTCTTTCTCTGCAAGTGGGTGCTTGTAGAATCTGAAGGTTGGTGCCTTCATTCAGTTGGTGCTGAAGTATAAAGGAAGTCGGTGCTTCCACCCAGTGGGTGCTGGGATTCTGTGGGAGTTGGTGCTCTCAGCCAGTTGGTGCTGGCAATCAGAGGTTGTAGCCTCTATGAGTTGGTGCTCATAAAAGATGAGATGTAACGAAGTTGAAGCTTGCTGAACATCTTAAGAAGACGAGGTTTTTTCCCTGGTTGGGTTTCCTCTTGAAAAATCTGTGTCTCATACTTGTGAATGAATGCTGTGTGTGATTGTTGTTCTTTATACTATCTTCTTTATGTTTATAACTCTGGAATTCACAGTAAAGACTCACCGCCACTAAGATTCATGATTCAAAGTTAAAAATGAGAGTAAATGGTTAATAATCTACATTAACTGATTCACCCCCCCCCTCTCAGTTAGTTCATACCTGTAACACTATGTTGTGCACTCCATCTATATTAATAGGTACTCCTACTAGTCCCCTGATCAATATTATATTATGCTGGTTTGCCAATCTCAACTGAAAATTTGACCAAACTAACTTCAGTTTTCCCATCATTTCCCACACTGTCTCGGGAGAACATTTACATCTGATCCTAAGTCCAATATGACATTATCCATATCATACTCTCTTATCTATGCAATTAATCATAATTCTCTATTTTTCCTCTTCTTGTGCAATACTTGGTTCACTTCTCTATGTGTCGTAGGTACTTCTTTGTCTTGGGTGCATTGATCGATTATTCCACACAGTGCATTTAATGGTGTTTTGTCCTTCATCAACTCTAAACAAATCTTTAGAAAATATTTCAAAGTGTTTAGATTTTTGATTGAACTTTTTGGAATAGTACGATCATAGACTGATGACATATCATATACTGGTGGTGTCTTTGACGTATATGCTACCCATTCTGGTCCTAGTATCTCCTTTATGGCTTGCAGATATATCTCTTTCTCTTTCTATGGATCTATTGTTTGCATGGGATCAACTACTTTCCTTATCCATTTCTTGACTCCATTTCCTTTTCCATTGCATCCTCTCTAGTTCTCATTCCACTAGACGTGACGAATGCTACTCTGGGACGATCTTCACGCTCCTTAACTACTATAATACGTAGGTTCTAGTTTTGGTTCTGATTATGGTTCTAATTCCCTCTTTCCTTCCATTTCACTATCAATTGAGGAAATTATTATGTCACATGGTTAATTCTCCGCAATATGTGAACATCGTGCAAGGATTCAGGTAGTCTCTTGCTAAATGTCCTGGTTGATTGCAATTAAAAAAAAATATCGGTCCTCTTCCTCCTCTACCAAATACCCTATGTTCTCGAACTCTGCCAAATCCTCCTCATACACCCTAGTTAAAACCTCTCAAATTATTGTACTATGGAACTCCTCCTTCGGCTACAACATTTTCTTCTTGCATTATCTATGCATATGAAGTGTGCTCTCTCATTAATTTTAATGAATGAATTTTGTTTTCATTGTGTCCTAAAGACTTGAAAAAGTTACAGAGTAGGTTCTTTGGAATAGTTTAGTACTTCTACAATAATGGAGAAGTAGTTGGATGATGTTCCCATGTCTTACATATTTCACAATACCGCACTCCTCTTTCCAATGGGTTCGGTTCTCCTGTGGCCATATACTGCAAAAATGTTGGGAATTCATCTTTACGATGGCCTTTTGTCTTACATGTAATACATGAAACTTGTTCAAACTTTTCCTTTTCTTTCATTATCTACGACAACTAAATCATGAGCGCAACTAACTATGACTATACATGTGCCATCTTCTATAGGATATTCTTTTAACTTCATCGCAATTTCTAATGCTTTGGGATGTGACGTCATCTTTTGTTGTGTCAACGGATAATGAATGTGAGACAACAAACCTGCAATAAACCATTATCAATGTTGTTCATCAGGAATCTGAAATGTTAATCTACCCATCACACCTTTAAATCTCCGATCGTAATCCCAAACTGTCTCATTCTATACTTTCTTGATTTATTTCAACTCTGTGATATACTCCGACTCTGATTTTGACTTTTGAAATTCCTTTAACAAATCTTGTCCAATCTCTGCTAAGATCCTTGATTGTCCCATCAGTATAGTCATCTGGTACTTCATGTACCATAACAGTGCGCGACCTCTAAACGTTGTGTCTAACTGCACAATCTTCTTTGCCTCGTCCTGAACATTCTTCACAGTCCATATCATGTCACATACAAATAGATGTTGCTTAGGGTCTTCCGACCCCACTCCCTTGAATTCAAGAATTATTAATGTATGATATATTCCTACCATTGTATTCTATGTATTAATTACCTTCGGTGATGCTGATTGACTCTTGTTCATTGCACTACTTCCGTTATTATGACTATTGTTTTGACTTCCTCCACTAACTACAATTTCTCTTGACAAAGTTTTGGTTTCTACTTCAAATCTAGGTGACACACATAGGGTCGTGAGTTCAAAACAAATTCAGATCTGAGATGGAATTCCTTCTTCTGCTAGATTGTACCGAGGATCCTTTTCTTTCTCTTTCCTTTCTATGTATGGTGCGATCTGTAGTTCTACGCAAGGGTCTCTCTTCTCAAACACTTTGTGCTACTCTTCTCTCTCATCCATAGTCTCTTTCTTACTATACCTAAACCTTTTCCCATAGCCTAATACTCCAATCTGTCTATCTAAGTCAATGTCTTCCTCTCTTGGAATCCTCAGTCGATCTATTCCTTATTCATCCTTTCCACTCTCAAACCATCCTTCGGTCTTTCCCCATTTCCCCTATGTGCATGAAGACGCCTAACAATCAGATTCCATCTCCATGAAATTCTTATTGCACAGCAACATATTTATCTAGGTAGACAATGCACTCAAATATCTCCTGTGCAAAACCTTGAAAAATTCCCTCTCTACGACACTATACAACTGGGTACAATCTATTCCAAACTTTATAATGTAATCCCCCAGTATAATTTTCAACCAAAAATCAACTGCACGAGAAACTTTGTTACTTATTGTATTCAACTTTCTGATCAATGAAGGAGTCCAGTTTCTCGGGGCTTCAACACAATATCTCCCAAAACTCTCCACTATCCATTATAACCATTTAATCAAAATTAATGAAAATTCACCAAAGAAGATTTCATGAAGATATGTGAACACATACCTTTGCAACCACTGTTCATCACTCATCCATGGGTTCCTATTATGATCTATGGAAAATTATCGATGCTTCCTCTCTATCCATTCTATGATCTCTTTCTTATTCGACCTCCAAAACGTTCCCCTCAAATACATATCTTGATCCCAGAAATGGAACCATTTTTTGGTGCGCAGTGGGCAGACCCGAGGCTAATCATCAATATACCAACAAATCCATTAGACACCGACACTTTCGACATCAACTGCAAGCAAGTGAAGTCTCACCTGAGGCATCTAGAGGGGCTAGAAGAACCAAGGTTTTGCAAGGATGAGGGGAAGTGAGGCATTCAACATGTCTGTACTAACCATCTACTCATGTGTGTAGTATTCATTACTTAACGGTTAATTATCACGTGACATACTATGTGTGTGGAATTACTTTACTTGACATACATTCAATTACCAGTTACTTCAATGCGCAACATTCTAGCAACATATATGAATAATCCATTCAGCACACTCAAACAATTATCATCATAGCATAGTAACAATAAACATCATAACATGCAAAAACAACACATCATGACACAAGGGTTTAAAATGGTTCACCCATATTGGGCTATGTCCACAACGGTTGGCTTCTTATATTCGTCATTTAGAATATTCTTACAGCTACGCATTGAGCTACAAAATATGCAATAGTAACATTACCTAGACCTACCTAGCCATTTTGTTGCTGTGCGAGCCTCACTCCTCAGTCATACCTCATAACTTCTCCAAAACTCAAATTAACTTGCCCTAAAAATCACTAAGAACTTCTCATCCTTCGAACCCATGAAACCCCTTTCTTTTTTTTTACCCAAAAACCCATTACATATTTATACATCAAAATAGGGCTAAGCCCATTACAAAGTGGAAAAAATGTCCTAAAATCCTAACTACTTTCCACCTTTTGTGCGCCGCTCCATTGTGATTCCTCCTATCGCGTTCTTTGACTCCTTAAAGTTCGCTCTCGTTGTGCACTTTGTTCCCTCTTCTAGCTGTCTTTTATTCTTGGACTTATTATGGCGCAGATCCCAAAACTTCACAAAATTTCTTGTTCAACAATTCTTGTTTTAAACCTATCATGAAGATCTTAAAAATATTCAAGTTTAACTATTGATTTTGGAATGATGTTTTCATTTTTACTCTTGCAATCCAACAAAGGGAGAATTGATCCCTAAATCATGTTTATTTTTGTCAATGAATAAATATTCAAATGTGTCTTCTTGTGTAAAAAAATTTATTATATGATCATCATCGTTAAAAACTCTCCAATTAGTAATGTTATCAGGCATGAATTGCCTAAACGGCAACTCAATTGAAACTATGCCATGTGCAAATTCTTTAAATGGAATTGGTTTTGGGGCTAAATTAGAAAGAATGTTTGCATCTGAATTCAAATCTCTAGGTATATATCTTATTTCAAAAGTAGTAAAATGTGGCAATGGATCCAATTAAAAATTATTGGTAATTCTTTAAATGATTTGAAACACAATGGATAGTACTTCGTACTTGTTTGACAACTATTTTTGAATTGCCAAAAACTTTTAAAATTTTCACATTCAAATCTATAGCCTTTTTAAAACCTTGAATTAATGCTTTGTATCCGGCCATGTTATCACCATCAATATCAGTTACAATAAATTTCATGTGTTTTTCACGATCAACTCTAATTTGATTATGTTTACCATTATATGGTAACCATAGACGTGACCAGTGTATAGCAAAATATCCATGAAGTTTTTTCGACTAGTCTCTGCTAAGAAGCAAATTGTATGCTTCAGAATGTTAGCCACAATGATGTTTATAGTTTGGTGAACCTTAGGGTTAGAAGATAATATAATAAAAACATATTTTATTTCACCTAAAAATTTGACTCTTATTCTATCAATTTGCACAATTTGTATGGTATATTTATGTGGTTGAGAATTAATTTTCTTGCAAACTGAATATGGCATTATGTTTGATGATACTATGGAGTCTACCAAGAAATTGTGAACATTTTTGTTGAAGATTTCAAATGTTTATATAAAGGGTGGGGTGTGTGAGTTATATTTATCTCCTATCAGAACATCATTGGCATTGACTTTCTTATTCTTGTTTGAAGGGGAATTTTGAACAACTTTTTCTTTTTCTTTACTTGAAGCTGTAGTCGTTTGTTTTTCAACATTGTTATTATCTAAAGAACCAAGTAAATATTTTTTCAGTTTTTTTTAACTCATATAAAGAAATATTTTTTATAGTTCTCTTTATTTCCTCCACCACATCATATTCTAATTGATCAGAAATCAATAAAGCATTGGTGATTGTTTTGTCTTGGGGAACAATTTTATTAGGCACTATGGTAGGGGATGGTGTTAAAGAACTGGCAGGAGGGCCTTTACTTCTGGTTTGGATTTCATTTTCTTCTTCACTGGAATGTCTTCTTCATCATCAATAACACCATCTACAATGCCCCAAGTGAGGTTTACTTCAGAAGTTACAACATATTCCTTATCACGTTCTATTTCTTCTTCTTCTTCTTCTTCATCAACAACATAAATTTGATTACTTGGAGGTGGAAAGTTATTTATTTTGAAAAAAGGTTTCCAAGGTCATTTAGACCTGGATTTTTCTTCTACATTTTTTTTTTATTTCAATGATATCATTAGCCATAATTTTGACTAATTTGTGTAAGATTTCAAGATATAGAGCCTCTTTCTCCTTCTTTTCTTCTTTAAACATGACTCTTCGAGTGGGAGGCAAGGCTATTCTTTCTTCAATGGGATTTTTTTTGGATATTCTCATCATATGCATCTCTACTTCTAAAGTTTCTTGAATGGTTTCATCCAATGTGGTTTTGGCTGCTCTTTTAACAAAAATAACAATTGAATATAGGAGAGCAGTGGTATAAAATTCTAATATAACATTTGTTGGAGGTTGTGAATCTTCAAGTATTCTATTTAGAAAATTCATGAATATTTTATTAAAGTCTTTAATATTTTATTTTGGATTGATTCTTAATCTAGACAGAAATAGGACCAAAGTATTTGGGGTTTTATCATCGTCAATTGTTTTTAGGAATATTTTTTCAAAAGTTTCCTAATTTGTTATTGATCATGTTGTTAAAGTGAATTACCAAGTAGATGCCCTTGCTTTAAAAAATATATGTAAATAATATATAGAATACATATTCCTCCTCTACCCTCATAAGACTACATGATAGCATAAATTTATTAATGTGATATTCAGGGGATTCCCTATTGTCAAGATCAAATTTGGGAATAATTTTTTCGGGGTGTTTAGGAAAATAATTTGATCTCCTGTAACATTTACTTCTCGACCAATTATCCAAGGTATTCATGGTTGGTGGACACCATCCATAACTGGAGTTCTGAGAATATTTCCTTGAGATTCAGGATATGTAGGACGAGAGGGTAAAGGTTGATAAGATGGACTGGCTAAAGGAGTTGGAATTGGAGGTGTCCCTGATGCTTCCAATTCTCTTTTGGTAGAAAAGTATTCTATCTATATTTTATGAGAGGAGAGAGGTTTATTTCTTACAGTGAGAGGAGGACTAGGCGGTTTTTCTATTAAAGGTGTTTTACCCTTCGATGGTATGATATGCTCGATCGAATCTTGTCCAAGTTTCCTACTTTGTGATCTTGTCAAAATTACAGGAAGTTGTAATTGTGGAGGATCATTTGAGATGGGTTATTCAAAATATGAAATTTTTTGGTCAAGAATTTGATGCACAGGTTCAATCACAATATACTGATATAATGGTAAAGTTTTTGGATCAATTTCAGAATCTGCGATTTCTTGTGTTTTCTCTTGATTGATACCATAATTTGAAGTTTTGTATTGAATATTTGATGTGGCTTATTCAAATCTGATAAGTGAAGATGACTCAGGTTTGTCAGACTCTAGTGCTGAAGGTTTATATTTGGAAGGGAAACTAGAGGCTGACTTTAGTAAAGGGGTTATGGGAGATGATGATCTTCTTGAATGGCTATTAATATTTTGTGGAATTTTATGTGCCATTTCTTAGCATAGGCACTACTTCTAGAGCCAAAATGTTTATGCCTAGAAAAACTCTTGGAAAAAAACATGGAGAAATCACTCGATCAAGGCCCCAATTAGACCTATACTCATTTGGGATGGTGATCCTCACTAGTATGTGGGCCCAGTTGACACTAAGGGGAGTTTCTCCTTGAAATGAGACTTTCCTTGAAACTGTTCTAATCTAGATTGAAAAATAAGAAAGAGCTAATCTAAATCTATTCTATAGATACATTGTCCTTATTGGAATACATAAATAGTTCATAGTATTCTAGTGAGGAGAAAGAAGAGGTTTTGTGATGAATATGAGATAGAAATGAGCTACCAAGACATAGAGATGGTTCAAATAGCTTGATAATTGTTAACATAAATACATATCAAATTTAAATCAGTAAATAGTTACTAAGAAAATACCAATCTGCATACCCATATTAAATAATGTAAATTAAACATGAAATAAAGATAAGTTGCTAGACTTTAGAAATAGTTCTTATAGTCAAAACAATTGTTTACACTCATGCATACCGATAACAAATCAAGAAAATAGTTACTTAATAGTCATTAATATGCATACTCATGTTCAATTTCTGATCATTCATATCAAAATCAGTTAAGAATGAATTACAAGAATTTCTCAAAATTCTAACAATGCAGAAATTGAGAATATAAAGCTTTCATTCATAAATAAATCTGACAAAAGAAAAGTGTGGCTTCTAAAATAAATATTTCATTAGTCTTGAATAATAGTACCAAAACCAACAAAACACCATACAACTGCTGCCACTTCCAGGTCTTCAAAACTCAAAAAATTGACAATTTTACAATAGTGCATATATCCTTCTTTCTAGAATTTCCAACCCCTTGGTCACTCTACACAATTACAATAAATAGAATAAACGATGCTAGACCGTAGAACTATTTCCATCATTTGATCAAATATATTGGCCCAAATATTTGATTTGATTTGTTAGCTAATACTAAGGAGATGTATACTCCTCAGTTCCAACAACATTTGTGATGAATTTTTGCCCTTGCATTTGTCATTAAATTTTCCATAAAGAATCTTTTTCTAACATAAGTGCAATTAATGGAGGCTAGGGAATTTCCTTGTTTAATTTACAATGATAAATTTTCTAGTCAGTTTCCTCTCATCTAGATGAAAAAATTGATAAAAAATTATCAATTGCTTTCGAACATTCTGCTAGAGGAGTAAGAAGTTGTATAACACTTTCCATATTCCAGAAACTCAAATTATTGATTGCATTTACACTTGAGTCTATCCGTTGCTTCACATTTGTAAGAAAGTTTGATAATGGAACTAATTTTCCAAGAAATCGCACTTGAGGCATCTTGTATTCTTCAATGATATCCACTGTTGAATCTCATAAGAATGAACAATGTTTTCTTGTTTCTTCAATGAAACCCTGTGAAAAAAAATAGTTTGCTTGCCAGGATTCAAGTGAGGCTTGTGTTTGGATCTTTTCCTCTTTGGACGTTTTGGAGTACCCTAGTGGAAAATTGGTTCTTTGTGCTTCCCATATTTTCATATTATCACATATCTCTTGGAGCTCCTTTTTTTTTCCAGATAGTAATTGAGACTCAACGACAAATTCTGGGACTTGTTCATGTTGATCTTTAATGACATACAATTTTGAATAGAATAATACTTGTAAAGATGATAATATGGTATTTAGTTCCATTGCTTCTTTCTTTAGGATTTCTAAATTTTTAACTTTGATTTTCATCACTTCAAGTTGGGTAGTTAATGCATCCAACTGATTTTCATAATATTTGCTCATTTTTTCTTTCTCGCTAATAAATATGGCTATCTTCTTGTTATGTTCACTTTTAATCTCATCTATTTTTGTTGCCAGTTGTACAATGGTATTTTGAGAGAGATTATTTTCTTCTACAAGATTCTTAAGATGAGATTCATGCTTATGTGTCCAGACCTCTTCTTGTATATTCTACTGTTCTTGAAGTTCCTTCACCTTGTTCCTTTCTTTCTTAATCTGGTTAGTCAATTTTACCATAGACCATTTATTTTCACTGGTAAATGCCCCTAAGGCTTAAACAAATTCCTCTACAAATTATTCATCGTTCAAATGTGCAACATTCCATAATTGGGTCATCTCTTGTGTAAGTTATTCACGGTGGGTCATTTTTCTCTTTTTGGACTTTCTCCTTTCTATAGTTTTGGTTTTGTCATCAAAAACATAGTTTTCTAAAGATAAGACATTATCTTGTATTGAATGGATGTTGCTAAGATCCACAGAGTTGTACTCAATCTTCCTAGAATTGAAATTATGGGAGTAGTATCAATAGGACCAGTGACTAGGATGATTTTTATTTGAGAGTATTCCATATTTGTATTGGTATTGAATTTTGTACTCACTTCAGGAATCTTGGGTGGAGTTTGGATAATTTTTTTGTTTAAATCCTCTTCTCCTATTGCATCCTTTTGTGAATGTTCTTATGTGTTTCTACTACATAAACATTATGATCTATTTCTAGTTCATATTTGGATGATTTATCCTCATCTTAATTGTTATCTTCTTCAATTTATTCAATCCATTCCTTTATGTTCTTTTCCTTAAGAAAATATTTATTTCTTTAACTTTGCATTCAATGAAATTTAAGAAATTATAACCGTTTCTAATGGCATCAAATCTCAAGGATATTTCATGAAAACTAGTAGTTCTCTAGAAAATAATATCAAAGGGATTATCTTTATGAATATATTCTTTTCTCTTGACCATAGCACAATGTTTTTTTGACAACCTTTGTTGGATCATTTTTTTTTAAATATCCTTGGGCCATCCAGATTCCATCTAATTGATCCACTTCTTCTTAAGAATGTTTTGCATTTGACAAGGTATAAATGCCTAGAAAATTTGGTAAAGTAGGCCACTGTTTTTTTGTTTATTTTTTACCAAAGTGGCTACAATGTCGACATTGAAAATACGAAATGAAATTTCTCTTAATGATATCTTGTTTGGGACATACCTGGGTAAAAGATGAGGAGGCCCATCACAACCATAAATCTTGTTGTATGAGAATTCTTCATCTACAAACCAATCACCAATTTATTTTATATCATCCATGGCCTCTTAGGTGAATCTTGGGGCTAACTGGTTTTTGAAAAGTAGATGCAATGGAATCATAAAGAAATTGCAAATTTCATAGAAATCATTTTTTCATTTGATTTCCCACATTTTGGAGCAGTACAAGTGAATAGCTACCTCAGAGGGAGACCATCTCCAAGCTAAAAGGGGGAAAGGGGTAACTACAAAAACAACATCAACTAAAGAAGTAGACATTAAGAATCCTGGACGATATCCTATAGTTTCTCCTTGAGACTTTTGTACTTCTTGTTTGACATTGGCAGAGAGTATATGAGTCCAATTGAAAATATTTTCTATGATCATTTGGTGATTGAGAGGAACCCATCTCATCTTGAATTTAGAAGAATCTTTCTAGCCATATAGACAACAGAGCATTATGTAAACCAGCATGGGTGGTTTCTTTAGTCTAGGTACATGGTGGATTTTGTCACCTATTATTTTAAAAGAATTGGGATCATACCACTATTCCTTAATCAAATCAACCATCTGTAGTTCCTTTTTTTCAACATTTTTCTTAATGAAATTGTCATCAAGACTAATTGTGGGTGGGCTTAGATTATGCATATTAAAAACATCCTCAGGCCTAAAGGAACCAACAATTTGGTGGCATGAATTAACAATAGTGCATGTAGAGATATCAATATGTGAGATAATCCATCGTACCATGTCATAGTAGGGAAAAATGGTCGGTCTGGTAGAAATTTTGGGGATCTTGGATACTCTGACATCAACCAAGTCATCTGCATCTGATTCATATTATTCAGTGAAATCTTCCTCTTCAATGAATGTATATACTTGGCTCCATTCAAGACTATTGCTTTCACTTGTATTGAATATTTTATTACAGAAGAATGTTGAATTGGGGTTCTTTTCGATTTCGTCTTCATCATTCTTTTGATGTTTTTCTTTACTTTTTTAAGTCATTATGTATTTGAAATTTCTACAAGTAAACATTGAAATGTAATTTTTATTTTACAAACTACTAATAGGTTTTGGTAAATTAATAAAAATAACTCTAATACTAACCAGCGGAAGGAAATCCCAATGAAAATGGTGCAAATTAAAACTTCTATGCTCAAGAAATCAAGGTTTGTTATCAGACTAAAAATTTCCTTAGTTCATTTATGCATGAGTTGGAGTGGATTAATGCATTAAATTTTGAAATCAATGCTCCATTAATTTTCATTTAATGTTCATAGTAGCTGTGACAGAGCCATAATGGAGAAAAAGACAATCATGATTGTTTAAACCTGCAAGGGAAAATTCATTATTGGGTACTGGGTAACCAAGACGTTTTAAGGACTAGATTTATATCTTCAAAGGGTGAAGTCTGATCCGACATGCTTATTATGATTTTATTGGAGTTTTAATTAGTGCTTTATGATTTAATCGAGGTAATGGGGATTAGGGTTTCATTGAAGGGAAAACAAATGAACTTGAGACTAACCTAAGATAAGTTAGGAGACTTTGTGGACTTTTGTGGATTTCTAGGGAGAAACCACCACAGTGATTGATTTTGATGTTGGAAGACACATGCTAGTTAACCAGGAGGATCATCCATATTCTCCATCATTCTTTAGTATTCCAGTAGATACAACATTGGATCCATTCATAGGGACTCACATCAGTCAGGGAGGTTAAAATATTTGTCCTTGGTGCTTGGAGGGAATGGGAGTAACAAGTTTGATCCAAAGGGACGCATGGAGGTTCAAGAGGGACGCTATCCCATTAGGAAACAATAGATCTATGTATTCTCAATGCATGCAACATATTTCATTGTGCCTGCAGTGTATCTTCCATCCAGTATAATATTTGGACTTGCATGCGACATATCCACACTCGCATGTAGCAGATCTAATATTTCCTTTACTTGCATGTAGCAGATCTATCCACAAGAGATTGGCCATTCATTCATGACAACATTTGCAACGTATTTCCATTACATGTAGTGTATTCTTAGTGTATGGAACATATTTCACTGTGCATGCAATGTATCTTCCATTTAGTAGAATATTTGGACTTACATGTGACAAATCCACGCTCACATGTAGCAGATTTGGTATTTTCTTTACTCACATGTATCATATCTATCCACATGATATTCACCATTCATATGTGACAACATTTGCAGTGCATTTCCATTGCATGCAGTGTATTCTCAGTGCATGCAACTGATCGAGGTGGATATCACTGGCCACCCACCTATTCCAACTAGATCAAAACATTTTGTTGGCAATTTACTATTTTTAGCAGTTTTTCAGGTCCCAAACTTCCGAGGCCATTTTGAGGGCCTAAATGATGTTTTTTCATGATCGAGCACCTAAATAATTTCTAGAGGATTTGATTGATCCCCCAAAATGAATCTCCTCATCTCTACCTTTCCAACAAGATATCGTGTGCCTCAAACAAAGATCATATTCCAAAGTTACGCCCTTGGGAAGTTGATACACCAAACTACCCAAAACAAGGTCCACAAAATTGTTAGCTTTTCATCTTCCGAGGTTAAGGTTTTGGATTTTCTTTATGTTAAAAAGGCCTTTGGAGCCTCATTTTAACAATCATCTTCTTGTGAATGAGTGCATCCATAACATATCTTCTCATAGATAAGTTTCCACCATTCTAGCGAGTCTTTCACTTTGTATTTCCACATTTTTGTACATTTCGCTCATTAATAGAAATTGTGTATTACTGTATCTCTATGTTTATGGTTATATATCTTATATATCTCTATTATATTATTGGATATATGATATACTACTGTACATTTATTTATTATATCTCTGCTCTCATTTTGTGCTCAAAATAATCTGAATCAATCGTATCAGAGCAGGATGCTCTTGATTTTTTTTTCAGTGCATGTCCCCAACGAGTTCCGAGTATAGCAAGTTGGGTCTCGATCTTGGCTCTTTTGAGGAAAATCGCTCTTGCATGCCCAAGAAACCCTTCATGGCAGAAGAAAAGAAATACAACAGAGTAATAGGTTCTATTAATATGTTTCTTGAACAAGATCTCACGTGACAGAGGGATTGTTGGCACAAGGGCAGACCCAGGGTTCAACACTTCAACAATGCACCAACAAAACCCTAACTACCGGACCTTTCAGAAACACCTATGAAGAAGATGAAGTCTCACCCGAGGTAGATGCAGGGGGGGTTGCAAGACTCAAGTGTCTACAACCTAGCTGGGACACATATATGTGATCACAATACTTAATGTGACAGAGGGATTGTTGGCACAAGGGCAGACCCAGGGTTCAACACTTCAACAATGCACCAACAAAACCCTAACTACCGGACCTTTCAGAAACACCTATGAAGAAGATGAAGTCTCACCCGAGGTAGATGCAGGGGGGGTTGCAAGACTCAAGTGTCTACAACCTAGCTGGGACACATATATGTGATCACAATACTTAATAGAGCACTTAGAAATTAACATTCATTAGTCTTTTAACCCTTATTCACATCACAAGTTAAACCCTTGTTACAAAACATCACAGTAGTACTCAAGATCTAATCATGTCTAACCATTAACACACAACATCAGAGTAGATCTAGCACATAAAGCACTCGAGCATCAATGGATTTAAGCAATTAAATACATAAACAACATAAACAACATAAACAACATAGCACAAAGCACATCGACACAGGATATACGTGGTTCACCCCAGTGTGGGGATACGTCCACCAACTCTTCTTCTTCTTTATTAGTCTCCTTCAATCTTATTACATGCACAGAGCCACAAATCCAACTCCACATAGGACATGAGATCTGCGCACACCTCGCCAAATCCTCTTTCCCTGAGTTATGTCCAAGCACAGAGAATTTACACAGTCTGTGCACAAAGCACTTACAAATCACTTGTACTTATCTCTGCAAGCCTTAACACATCTTCTTTCACATAGCTAACATTAGCACTAAGCCATAGACCTACTAGGTATACGATCACATAGATCTCCCCTTCTTACATCGCCTAGCTACTTATTTATACATTACAAAAAGGGCCTAAACATGGGTAAGACCCATGGGCCGACATCCCATACCCGTTACATAAACCCTAAAACACAAAAATATCACAAAAAGGGTGAGATCCCGCGATCTCCACTTCACCTGTGCACTCTGTCTTTGACCAGCCTGTCGAAGTCCCAAACATGGTCAAACATGACCAACGTTTCCACAAAACTTGGTTGAGGGTCAAAAGGTCCCCAACACTCACCTGTTACTCATCCCGAGTCACTTTGATATGGGAAATACTACTTTGAAGGCCTTAATATTAGCTCGAGGTTCCTAGACTTGGTGCTTCACCAAAGCCTCCTGCTCGGTGAACTCTTGAATGACTTGCTCAGTGACAGGCCCTTCCAGACACTGTTCCATTGCTGCAACCACCTGTTCTAGCTGTGATCCTTGTCCCTTGATTTGTTTAAAGAGGGTGCAGGCTTCATCCTGCACTGGCTGGAGTCGCTGTGTCACCTCCATCACTCTTCTTTGGATAGCAGTGACCTACTGTTGAGGTGCGCGCTGCTCCAACAATCTCTTCATCTTCTCAACAAACGTAAGTTGATTCAGCTACGCTTGCACTGTTGATGCCTACTGCTTCACCTCCTCGAGCTATGCCTCTAGTCTCCTCAACTCAAGGTCTTCTTCAAGGCGATCATAGGTCTGTGCACTTCGGTTACTTAATTTCTTGCATTATGAAGCCAATTCCTTGATTCTTTCTACTGCGCTCCTAGTAGTTTCTTCCCTTTGGTCTCACACTTCTTGCGGAGTGCTTGACACTGCTTGCAGTTCCAGCTATGCTACTCTTGCTTGAAGCCACTGAATGGCTTCAATGAGCTTCCCCACTTGGCTCTCAGTTGTCTCTTCTTCCATCTGAGCCAATCTTGGCATAGAGAAAAGTGATCTAGTTATTGCTTATCTAACACCAATCTTCTCCGCGAGCAACTTTTCTTTTTCTTTCTGGATCTTCTCTCTGTCCTCTTCAAAATTCCCTCGAAGGTCATATTTCTCTTGCTGCACAACCCGATGTTTCTCTAGGGCTTCCTCATTTGCTTGATTCAAGGCCTCTATGGCCTACTCTTTTTCTTCTTGTACACGTCGAAGGCGAGCCTCTGTCGCATCTGCTATTCTGCGTAGTTGGGTGGGCTCATCCCCCAACTCTACAACTTCTGATGATGACGACGTAGTAGACATTGCGTGNCCAATCTTCTCCGCGAGCAACTTTTCTTTTTCTTTCTGGATCTTCTCTCTGTCCTCTTCAAAATTCCCTCGAAGGTCATATTTCTCTTGCTGCACAACCCGATGTTTCTCTAGGGCTTCCTCCTTTGCTTGATTCAAGGCCTCTATGGCCTACTCTTTTTCTTCTTGTACACGTCGAAGGCGAGCCTCTGTCGCATCTGCTATTCTACGTAGTTGGGTGGGCTCATCCCCCAACTCTACAACTTCTGATGATGACGACGTAGTAGACATTGCGTGGCTCGAATAGAGAGCTTGTTGTACCCCCTTCAACTCCACCTCAATTTTTTCATACATTGTCTCCTTCTTTGCTTTGTTTCGATGCAAAATATTCTTTGAAGTATCTGCTACAACTGCGATGATGAGATCAATATCATCCACTATGAGCATGTTCTATGACTGAGGCTTATTGGCTCGTGACTTCTTCTGCACTGAGGGTTGTTTTGGAGTAACCTTCATTTTCTTCGATGTTTTGGCCTCTATAAGGGGATCCTTTGGTGATGTCACTTCGCCCCTTTTCTCCTCATCTTCCCCTTCCTCCTCTTGGTTTACTTCATCACCTTCTCCTCCTCCAGGTGAGTCAGGCATAGTTTCTTCTGATGTGTTGTTTATCTCCTAAACTTCTTCCTTATTTTTATTTTTCTTAGCACTGCTCGGTCCATCACACTTAGTCCTGGTGACTAGAGGAATTCTGATGAGGTCGGGGTCAGAGAGTTTTTCATCTCCAACTGGTACAAGGAATTTGGCCGTCCATTCCGTGGTTATCTCCTCCATGTCTTCATCAGTTAATTTGTAATATGACTGCAACCCCTCCTTGCTTTCATCCCAAAGTGTCATTCTAATGGTTAGGATGCCTCCAATAGTCATATATCTTTGCTAAGTCAAATTTCTCTTCTGCATTGCTCTGCTATTCTGACGATGTTCAATTTCTGCAAGCCTGCTTCCTGCGAAGTCTTCACTGGAACCTCCTGTAGTCTTTCTAACTTAGCTTTATTCTTACTGAGATTTTTGGCCTTCTTCCCTATGATATGAGTTTCTGGATTCCTCTTTCCATTCATATTATTATCTTCTCTTAGCATAGTAACTTCGCACTGTTGATGTTCTCTCAAAGGTTTCACATGCACTATCTCTTCTCTTACTACCTCTGGGGTAGGTTCTCTTCTCTTTTGCATGGATAGGTTCTTTAAGCCTTCTTGTGTTCTTTCAGCTTCGACAACTAAGTCTCTAGTCCTTAGTTTCTTCAACTTGTCCTATTGTTATTCTATTAGTCATGCTATTTTCTCAGCTATGAAGTCCCTTAATTCTTGCTTCTTCTATTCGGTGGCTTCCTCTTTTGGTTTCCTCCAGATCTGATCTTTCTTAATCCAGTTCTTTCCTAACAAAAGTGTGAAAGGATCATTGTTCTCAACAAACTTAATGAACTAAAAGTCTTCTTTAGTTGATGTTCCATGGGAAATCATAGGTACATGAGTAAGTCTTCCACATAGGGTTATCATCTTTCCTTTAAACACGCCTATCCCTCCTAATGAAGGAATCATAGCAGGCTTTCCCAAAATTTTTGAAGTACTTTATGGCATAATGTTCACATGTGTTTCTTCATCCAAGACACAATCTATATCGAAGTCTCCTATTTTTTTTTCTATGAACTGATTTTCTTTTAAGATCTCTAGTAAAATGATGTCTCTATGATCATTCAATGTTTCTTTTAGCTTTAATAACATAGTCTTTGATTCTGTTTGATTCTCTAACATATCTTTAGTTTCTTGACCTTCTTCATGGTTTTCTTGTCTCAAGTTCATCTTCTCAACTTTAGAAATCATTATAGGGAAATCCAAAACCTCATGAACAACAACTTTACAACAAAGACAAGTAGGACCTCTACCAGGGAATTCTTTAGCAAGATGTCCCGGTCTTCTGCAGTTATAACACAATGCTAATCCTCTCTTTCTCTTAAATGATCCCCATGTTGGTTGTGTAGCCTGATTATCTTCCTGATT
>JASDQU010218560.1:3445-13886 GCA_032191745.1 Picea mariana | reverse complement strand
ATTTTCAGTTTTGACATCTCTAAGGTCAAACTGTCCAACATCTTGGCCATCTTTTCCATTTTAGTATTTGAAGAAGAAGGAGGATCAGCAGATGACTTATTTCTCTCAAACTTTCCTTTAAGTTTCTGGGATGCCACAATGTTAGATTCGACCTCAAGAGAAGCATCTTGCATTAAGGCGAGTGTGGATGACCTTCTTTCTCTAAGGATTAAAAAGAATTCTGGATCAAAGGCAGAAGAGTAAGTAATCTTTGCTGATGCATCAGTTGGCTTGATCTCTGCAGGGATCTTGCCAAACATCTTATTGAATCTTTTGGTGAAGTCTGAGACAGATTCCCCATTTTCTCTTCTTAGATTTCCAAATTCAGTAATATAATACAAGAGGTCTCTTATTTCTCCCCAATGTTTCAAAAACACTTCATCTAATTGCTCAATGCCTTCCACTGAATTAGCTGGCAGTTCCTTTAACCACTTCCTAGCTTGACCATCCAAGCTCTGCACAAAAAAATTGGTTCCAAACATCTTCCTCTGAAATGTTAATGTTCTCAACATAGGCATAGAAAGCCTCTATATGTTCTTCAGCAGTATAATCTCCAGATCCAGTAAACTTTGGCATATATTTCTGATGATCTCTTGTTGGCATGGATGATAAGGGATTGGGAAAAACAAGAGGAGCATACCTATTGGCTAAGATCTATTCCATTTTTCTGTTCCAGGTTGGAATGAGAATAAATGTGACCGAGTATAGACACGTGGGCAGGAAGTTCAAGTACATGGAAACACAAAAGAAATAGCATTCCCGAATTAGTTTTCCTTAAAACAAGGGCTCGTGGATACAATAGAAATTGAAATTTATCAAATTATAGGTTCCTGGACAACATAAATTAGACATATGAAATTTGTAATTTTATAAAGTAGATATTTACTTTGATACATATGAAATATGTACTTTTATAAAGTATGGGAATGAAATTCCATACTTGGCAGTTTTTGGATCGCAGATTCTCGGGCTCGCGCGCTGAAAATCGGGCTCTGTTGTTTCATGCCCTACAAATAGCACCCAAAGTTCAACAACAGACAAATTGACAATAGGATTTCTGGACTATTTGAAATTTAAGGGTGTACGTATGTCACACAGGTTCGTGGAGAAAAACACAAAAAAACTAGTATTCCCGAATTAGTTTTCTTTAAAACAAGGGCTCCTGGACATAAGAACTTGAAAATCATCAAATTATAGGTTCTTGGATAGCATAAATTATACATACCAAATATGTAATTTGATTAAGTGGATATATAGAGCATGCGGATTGCCGGGCTAGCACGCTGAAAATTGGGCTTCTGTTGTTCTGTATCCTACAAATAACACCCAGAGTTCTGTGACATACAAATTGAAAATCAAACTTGTGGACTATTTGAGATTTAAGGGCAAACGTCTGTTACATAGGTTCGTGGACAAAAACATAAAAAAACTATCATTCCCAAATTATTTTTCTTTAAAACAAGGGCTCCTGGACAGAAGAAACTGAAATATATGAAATTATAGGTTCGTGGACAGGAGAAATTATACATATCAAATATGTAATTTGATTAAGTAGATATATAGAGCATGCACGAAAGCTTCATTCCGGGTTCTTGGGTTGGCGGGCTGAAAATTGGGCTTATGTTGTTTTGTGCCCTACAAATAGCACCAAGAGTTCTACGATATAAAAATTGACAACCGAACTTGCGGACTATTTGAAATTTTGGATCGCGGGTTCTCGGGCTGGCGGACTAAAAATTGGGCTTTTGTTGTTCTGTGGCCTACAAATACCACCTAGAGTTCCGGGATATACAAATTGACAATTGGATTTGTAGACTATTTGAAATGTAAGGGCCTACGTCTATTACACAGGTTCGTGGACAATAACACCAAAAAAACTAGCATTCTGGAATTGGTTTTCTTTAAAACAAGGGCTCCTGGACAAAAGAAATTGAAATTATCAAATTTTAGGTTCCTGAATAGCATAAATTATACATATAAAATATGTAATTTGATTAAGTAGATATATAGATCATGCATGGAACCCTCATTCCAGTTGGCGGGATGAAAATTGAGCTTTTGTTGTTCCGTGTGCTACAAATAGCGGCAAGAGTTCCGCAATATACAAATTGACAATCGGACTTGCGGACTATTTGAATTTGAAGGGGCTTGTGTCGAACAAGTTTAGCATTCCCGAATTAGTTTTCCTTTTTACATAAGCTGGTGGACAAAAAAACAAAAAAAAATAGTATTGACGTCTATTACATAGGCTGGTGGACAAAAGTGTGAAAAAAATAGCATTCCTGAATTAGTTTTCTTTAAAAGAAGGGTCCTACACAAAAGAAACTAAAATGTATCACCCCATACTTAGGCAGTTTTTGGTTCATGGGTTCTCGGGCTGGCGGGCTGAAAATTGGGCTTTTGTTGTTTTGTGCCCTACAAATACCACCCAGAAGAGGGGCTCTTGCATAGAAGAAACTGAAATGTATCACCCCATACTTATGCAGTTTTTGGTTCGCGGGTTCTCGGGCTGGTGGGCTAAAAATTGGGCTTATGTTGTTTCGTTCCCTACAAATACCACCCAAAGTTTCGTGATACAAAAATTGACAATCGGTTACATAGGTTCGTGGACAAGAGAAGAAAAAAAACTAGCATTCTCGAATCAGTTTTCTTTAAAACAAGGGCTCATGGACAGAAGAAATTGTTCCTGGACAGCATAAATTATACATATGAAATATGTAATTTGATTAACTAGATATATAGAGCATGGATGAAACCCTCATTCCATACTTAGCCAGTTTTTGGATCGCGGGTTCTCGGGCTAGGGACCTGAAAATTGGGCTTTTGTTGTTCCGTCTCCTACAAATAGCACCGACAGTTCCGTGATATATAAATTGACAATCGAACTTGCAGACTATTTGAATTTTAAGGGGATCGTGTCCAAAACATTTAGCATTCGCGAATTAATTTTCTTTACATAGGTTTTACATATGTTGGTGGACAAAAGCACACAAAATATAGTAGCAATGTCTGTTACATAGGGTGGTGGACAAAAGGACCAAATAAATAGCATTCCTGCATTAGTTTTCTTTAAAACATGGCCTCCTGGACACAAGAAATTGAAATATATGAAATTATAGGTTTCTAGAGAGCATAAATTATACATAGCAAATACGTAATTTTTTAAAGTAAATACTTACTTTTATACATATGAAATATGTACATTTATAAAGTATGGGGATGATATTTTATAGAGCAAGCACGAAGCCCTCATTTCATACTTAGGCATTTTTTGGAAGGCAGGTTCTCGGGCTGGCGGGCTGAAATTGGCCCTTTGTTGTTCCATGGCCTACAAAGAGCACCCAGAGTTCCGTGATATACAAATTGAGAAGCGGACTTGCAGACTATTTTAATTTTAAGGGCCTTTGTGGCAAACAGTATGAAGAACAGGTGGTAAAGATGCAAGAAATGACATACTCTCTATATGTTTGAATAGAAAGAAAGTAGTGAACACAATTTTATGACATTTATCTAAAAATAATAATAAAACGTGTTACATTTACAAGAAATTGAAATTTATGAAATTATAGGTTCCTAGAGAGCATAAATTATACATAGAAAATAAGTAATTTTTTAAAGTAGATATTTACTTTTATACATACGGAATATGTAATTTTATAAAGTATGGCGATGAGATTTTATAGAGAAAGCACGGAGCCCTCATTCCATACTTAGGCATTTTTTGGATGGCGGGTTCTCGGGCTTGTGGGCTGGAAATTGGCCCTCTATTGTTCCATGGCCTACAAAGAGCACCCAGAGTTCCGTGATATACAAATTGAGAAGCGGACTTGCGAACTATTTTAATTTTAAGGGCCTTTGTGGCAAACAGTATGAAGGACAGGTGGTAAAGATGCAATAAATGACATACTCTCTATACATAATTTTTTAAAGCAGATATTTACTTTTATACATACAAAATATGTACTTTTATAAAGTATAGGGATGAGATTTTATAGAGCAAGCACGGAGCCCTCATTCCATACTTGCACGGAGCCCTGATTCCATACTTAGGAAGTTTTTGGATGGCGGGTTCTCGAGCTGGTAGGCTGAAAATTGACCCTCTATTGTTCCATGGCCTAAAACGAGCACCCAGAGTTTCGTGATATACAAATTGAGAAGCGGACTTGCGGACTATTTTAATTTTAAGGGCCTTTGTGGAAAACAGTATGAAGTACAGGTGGTAAAGATGCAAGAAATGACATACTCTCTATACGTTTGAGTAGAAAGAAAGTAGTGAACACAATTTTATGACATTTATATAAAATAATAATAAAACGTGCTCCATTTACAAGAAATTGAAATTTATGAAATTATAGGTTCCTGGAGAGCATAAATTATACATAGCAAATACGTAATTTTTTAAAGTAGATATTTACTTTTATACATACGAAATATGTACTTTTATAAAGTATGGGGATGAGATTTTATAGAGCAAGCACGAAGCCCTCATTCCATACTTGCACGGAGCCATCATTCCATACTTAGGCAGTTTTTGGATGGCGGGTTCTCAGGCTGGCGGGCTGAAAATTGGCCCTATGTTGTTCCATGGCCTACAAAGAGCACCCAGAGTTCCGTGATATACAAATTGAGGAGCGAACTTGCGAACTATTTTAATTTTAAGGGCCTTTGTGGCAAACAATATGAAGGACAGGTGGTAAAGATGCAAGAAATGACATACTCTCTATACGTTTGAGTAGAAAGAAAGTAGTGAACACAATTTTATGACATTTATATAAAAATAATAATAAAATGTGTTACATTTACAAGAAATAGAAATTTATGAAATTATAGGTTCCTGGAGAGAATAAATTATACATAGCAATACGTATTTTTTTAAAGTAGATATTTACTTTTATACATACGAAATATGTACTTTTATAAAGTATGGGGATGAGATTTTATAGAGCAAGCACGGAGCCCTCATTCCATACTTAGGCAGTTTTTTTATGGTGGGTTCTCGGGCTGGAAATTGGTCCTCTGTTGTTCCATGGCCTACAAAGAGCACCCAGAGTTCCGTGATATACAAATTGAAAAGTGGACTTGCGGACTATTTTAATTTTAAGGGCCTTTGTGGCAAACAATATGAAGGACAGGTGGTAAAGATGCAAGAAATGACATACTCTCTATATGTTTGAGTAGAAATAAAGTAGTGAACACAATTTTATGACATTTATATAAAATAATAATAAAACGTATTACATATTCCAAGAAATTTAAAGAAACATATATATATGTGTGTGTGTGCGTGTGTGTGTGAAATATGATATCTCAAATTTGAGTGAGTGATTTATGTCATACTTAATTTTTAAAATGACCAGGCAGGAGAAAATATGCATCAAGAAAAAGAGAATTGAGATAAAATAAATAGAATGACTTCACATTCAGCATAGTTGAAGATAAAAATCTAGGAATACATAAAAGCATAAAAAAAACTAGCATTCCCGAATTAGAGCATGGACGGAACCCTTATTCCATACTTAGCCATTTTTTGGATCACGGGTTCTCGGGTGGGGACCTGAAAATCGGGCTTCTGTTGTTCTGTCTCCTACAAATAGCATTGACAGTTCTGTGATATACAAATTGACAATGGGACTTGCGGACAATTTGAATTTTAAGGGCCTCGTGTCCAAAAAATTTAGCATTCGTGATTCAGTTTTCTTTACATAGGTTTTACATACACTGGTGGACAAAAGCGGAAAAAATATAGTACCAATGTCTGTTACATAGGGCCATGGACAAAAGGACCAAATAAATAGCATTCCCGAATTAGTTTTCTTTAAAAGAGGGGCTCGTGGATGCAAGAAATTGAAATGTATCAAACTATAGGTTCCTGGAGAGCATAAATTATACATAGAAAATACATAATTTTTTAAAGTAGATATTTACTTTTATACATACTGTTGGAGCCGCCCTTGTTTTTACCTTGCACAATTTTCAATTTTTGATACTTGAAATCTAAAGATTGATTTTCCTTTTCCTTCCGAGATCTTAAGACTCTGAAATCTTGTCGCCTGGACATCAATGTTTTCTACTTTCAAAACAGATCCATTTTCGCGAGTATGTTCGCTCTTTTGTTTCATTTCGGGGTCTCGCAGGTCGGATACTTTAAACCTTGAGTTCGCATGTCCCATGTTACAAAACGGCGAAATCGTTTTCAATTTCTGCCCAAGACATTAACTAGGGCAAATCTTGTAACTCATGAGTGGACGTTGTCGGGAGTTCGCGTCTCGGCATTCGTCAAACCCAAGTTTCTGTTCTTACAACCCTGAGAGCCGAGAACGCGATAATTCTTGCAATAACCTTGGTCAAGGATTAAAGGTCAAAAAACTAACCATGGTTAAATTTGGTGCTCGACATTTCGCCACTCGTCACTTTCTTTCATAAAGTTAAGGTGCCTAAAATCCTGACTCACGAGGTTGCGACATGATTATGGAAAGATTAATTAGTAACCTAATCTAATATTTTCTTCCCGTATTTTGAGCCTTAATTATCGCCACATCGCGGTATCGCGACTCGGCATACCATTCTCCCAAAAATTTGTCTTCGAACTTCCGAGTCGCAATATGGCGAATAAATTAATCATGCAATTAATGACGCTCCAAATCATCATTACTATTAATTGAATCCAAATCGGCCCTCGCAGTCTCGCGAGTTGAAGAGTCAAAATGTTAAGAGGAAATTCACGATGCAGCGAATAGTGAGAAAATTATTTAAGTTGCTAAGATTTGAAATTTTAAAATAAAATGAGATGTGTCCAGTCCCGCGCATCGAGGTTTGCACATTTCACGAGGTAGCTACTTGCTCTCCATAACCCGATTGCCTGTCAAGCCGCCGAACATTGATGACATTAATGAAGAATTAGGGTAAATCCACGAATAAATAAGATCAGATTTATGCAATAAATTTGTTTCTATTTGCGATTTGATAGACTTATTTCAAATAGTACAGAGTTTTCAAATATATACGAGAGTTTCGTTTTATTTTAAACATTTCTCATAAGCGCACAGAGCTCACCTTTTCTCTGAGTGAACTAATTTCTGCATGTATACACAGGTCTATCACAGAAGAGCGAAAAAACAAGCTTCAGCCATGGCTCCGCGGAAAGCTGCGAAGGCAAAGGTCGAGATCGCAGCGCAGGGTTCCGATAATGTCTCCGACACTTCACCTCGGAGTGGCGGTTCGGTACCTAGCTGGTCGTTTGTTTCAGATATTCTACAAACTGAGTTGGTAAATTATTCAGATTCCGACGACAATGACAATGAACAGGATGATTTGAACACTAAATATAAGATTGTTGTTCAATCTGGAATGCATAAGATAGAAACCAGACAACGGTTCCTCCCCTATTATGATATGATCCGATGGGCTTTGGATCACATAGACTTGCCCACCAGAACTATCCTAAACGACCAGCGGGTCACAGTTGGGACTTTTAGACCGGAGCACATCTAAGGCATGTATAAACTTCTGTCAAAATCCGAATACACGTTCGATGCTGATTTCCTGGAGAAGTTTAAACATAAGGAGTGCATTGAATATGACAAAACCATGCCTAGTTTGATAAAAGATTGGGTTTCGCGCACCGCGAAGTTCAGAGCAAATGACAAGGGCATATATTCTATCGATTCTTTGGAGCCACAATATAAATATGTGGCCATGATGACCTGTCGAATTTTTGGGCGAGAGGATACATCACATTTTTATATCTCTTGGGTGCCTCTCATATTTCGGGTTGCTAAAGGTTGCTCATTCAACTGGGCGAAGATGCTCTCAGACAGCTTGTTCAACAGAGTCACCGAGTATCGGGAGCAAAAGGCCAATGGAAAACCATCCTCATTTTTCATGTCTGCGTATATCATGGACGCAGTATGTTCCATGACTCCATTCCCTTTGATGAATTGGGCTTGGAATCCAACCCATGAAAAAACTGTACACGAGTATCACGACAAGCTGTGGGAGGATAAAGCGGGTGATGGTGCCCCTGCACATTGCCATTTTTGGTCTTTTTCCACCTCGGATCTCGGACAGCATCGCTGAAAATCTGAGTGGTATAGCAGACTGGTACGTAGAAACAAATTTTTCCTACTTTAGAGTCTTCGGAGCTGTTGTTCCCCCTCTTGCAATACCACTGTTCATCCCCGACAAGCTTGCTTGTCGCAAGATTGCCCAGCAAATAGTGATTGGCGGGGTAAGTAAAGAGCTCAAAGCATCTTCAAAAAAGGTATGGTCGTTTTTCCCTATTCGGCTTAATTCTTATTCTTTATTGGATTTCGGGCATGTAAAGGCTGAGGCTGCAGCCCTGGAAGACTTGAGTTTAGTCTCCATTGAATATAAAAAACATGATCCTAAGAAAATTGTAAGCAACCATTTAGCAAATTGTGGGCTAAAAAGGTTTGAACACGAGTGTTCACCCTCGGATGACATTTTCCAAGGGGCGAGATCTTACGGGGAAGTGCTAGTTCGGATCCGATCTTTAGCACCTGAAGACATGGCCTCTGTTTTAAAGTTTCAGGAGCATAGAAAAAGATGTCTCCCCGTTGTGTTGGGAGGTTTGGGTCTTTCCGAGGAAAAAGGGAAGGATGTTGAAGGTTCCGAAGAGAAAATTCCTAACCCCGAAAAACACCAGGAAGGGGGTTCTGGGAAGAATCCTGAAGAAGAGGAAGAGACCAAAGATCCATCCAAGGAACATAGTCCAGAGATGGAAGTTAAGAACATAGACCCGCCAGAAACCCAGAATCTCAAAACCGAGACGAAGACCTCGGATCCTCCGAAGAAGCAGGACTCAGTCGTCACACCAGGTAAGGCAGCAAAACAGATCGGGGAACCCATTACTTCTGTCACCCCCTTGCAGTCAACGCAAGAGAATATAGAAGAGGGATGGATTTTCGGTAAGGAGCTAATGCCTATCAGAGCGGAAGAGCTTCCCCCAAATGAGTTCTTCTTTGACAAAAAGAGGAAATCAGTTGTGAAAAGGGAGTTCTACCAGGATGAAGGATCAACAGCTAAAAAATTCAAAGTGATGACAGATGGAAAAAATAAAAAGAGTGAGGAATTCGCCACAGAGATCGCAAGGACGCTGGGAGAGTATGCGTCGGCAAATCAATTCTCGGTCAGGATGTTGAAAAATCAGCTCAAAAGAAAGAATCGCCTGATCAAGACACTTGAAGCCCGAGTAGCTTCGACCGCAGAAAGCGCTAAGAGTCAGGCGAGTGGAGAAATAGAACTAGCCCAATTGGCTGATCAAAAGGAAATTGAAGTCCTCAAAACCAAGTTGGAACAAGCGAATTCAGTGATCCGAGATGGTTGGATACAGGCAAGTCAGCAGAGGAGTATGATCACAGGGTTACAGGCTCAGTTAGAGGTTGCTGAGAGCAAGATGATCGACGTCGAGGGGTTTAAATCCCGGGCGATTGATATCAGGGGCAGGATCTCTTCTGTACAACAAATTCTGTTAGACAAAGTGGGGGTGATCCGAGAAGACTGTGTGTTAATGCATTAGATTTCCGAGAATCTGATCGCTAGAGAAAAGAAAGTCGAAGCTGCTCGGGCCGCCTTTCAAAAGGCGGTGATAGCTACTAACAACAGAATTTCGACAGATTCTCCAGGACTCACCATCGCTGAACAAACAAGAGGTAATATTCTGTTAAAGGATTGGGAACATAATATTACCTTGAGCAAGGAACAGGCTCAAAAAGTAACCAATTCATTAGAAGAAGCCTTCAATGCCATAGATGGTGAGCTTCTAGAAATGGAGAATGGAGGTGACTCAGAGACGTTAAGGCAAATGAATGTAGATCAGATCTCCCTCGATCTAAAGGAGAAGAATGAAAGAGATTCGGCGGATATCTCTAAGATGGACATGGTAGACATGGCTTGAGTTGATAAACATTTGATTCAACCGAGCGCACAACTCAGCGCTCTTGACATCATTGATGCACAAATAGGTGATAAACTTCCACATTTGGCCCGAGAGTGCTATTTCGCCGAGGCCAGCTGTCAAGCGGAGCCTTCACAGCTTGTATCCCAGTTCGTGGACAAATGTATCATATGCACCAAATCCACGCAAAGACAAGCACCTGGCACTTTTTGAAAATAGAGTAGAAGAGATGGAGTGACATCGCTCCTCCCAGCTGTCAAGCGGAGCCTTCACAACTTGTATCCCAGTTTATGGACAAATGTATCATACATGCCGAATCACGCAGAAGGCAAGCACCTGGCACTTTTTTGAAAATAGAGTAGGAGAGGTGGAATGATTTGGCTCCTCTCGTTTTGTAACGGAATTGATGAAAGGATTGATTTTCTAAAAAAGGGGGGAAAATTTTGTATAAAAGGACACAAAAAGAAGAAGAACAGGCTGGACCTT
>JASDQU010218558.1:18142-28670 GCA_032191745.1 Picea mariana | reverse complement strand
ATATATATATATATATATATATATATATATATATATATATATATATATATAAAATAGAGGTTCTTAGAAACGTAAGGAGGTTCATATAGGTAGAATTGTGATGAGTTTATGAAACTTGAAGCCATTTTTATGTAGGGAAGCCATTGAGGAAGCGAACTTTGCGAGCCAATTCAGTTGTGTTGGATTCTTGAGGTCGAGCAAAACAATTTTTGATGTAATTTTGAAGCATTGAAGAGAAATAAGAAATCCTCACCCACTGAGACAAAGGTCAAAGACGTAGGCAATCTTGCCGAACTCTGTTAACAACTTTGTTGTTATGGTTTGCTGTTCTTTGTGCTTATATTCTGATCTGTCTTTCTTTATGATGACTGCTATAATCTCTCATTAAGTTATTATTCTTTCCTTAATTCCTAATTGGTAATTGAACACATGCTTAAAACTTAACCAAGTCTTTAAAGATCAATTTTCGAATCAAGTGGTATTAGAGCAGGTTGAAAGTTGGTTTTTTGAGTTTGCATGATTACCAGGGAAAAGTTGAGTCGTGGTGAAGATGAGCTTGTAGAAGGGGATCTAGAGATTGGATCAAGAAGAGGAATTATCAAAGTGAGGAGATGGCATTGGAAGAAGGGATGTCTCATAATGAGATAGAGTTGCAAAAGACTTTATTCGCCATGTCTGAGATGGTAAAGGTTTTATATGAGGACTACTTGGCACAGAAGAGGCCTTTCCAAGTGGAATCTTCCAAAAAAGACAAAAGTGAAGAAGGAGAGAATCCTCCTAAACCTCCTCCTTCTCCATCATCTTCTTCTTCTTCAAGTACAAGTTCAAAATCTACCGCAAGAAAACATTCCCATAAACATAAACATGATATGCCTTTACTTAAGCTTGATGTGAAATTTGAATTGCCTATGTAAGATGGTGAAGTCAATGCCGAGAGGCTTGATAATTGGGTCATAAAAATGGAAATTTATTGCAGTGTGCAACAAATCAAAGATGAGGCAACTCAAATCAAGTTGGCATCTCTTTGTCTGGCAGGCACAACACTCATCTGGTGGCAGAGTAAGTTGCAAAATGGCACACAAAAAGTTGGTAATTTATTTCCATCCTGGCAAGATTTTGTTTTTTCACTTAGAAAACAATTTTGTTCTTTGGGTTATAAGAATAAAGATTTAATTGAATGGCAAAGTCTTAAACTAAGAAAAGCCAAAACAATGCAAGAATACACAGACAAATTTCGTAAGATGGCATTAATGCTAAATATTCCATTACATACCCAAGAAACTCTTATGAAGTATATAGGAGGTTTACCTGCACATATTCGTAACATTGTATTTATGTTTGGTCCTACTAATATTGATAAGGTTTTTGTTCAAGCAACATACATTGAAACAGGGAAAAAAATAGTTGGTGTATTAGGGGAATCATCTTCAAGGAAAGAGGACAAAAGGAAGGGGAATGGAAAGAAAGCAAATTCAGTGACAGTGAAGGAAGGGAAGCAATTGCATGATGGTGACCATTTCTAGCAATTGCATCCAGAGAAGAGACTGAAGTGGTTCAAAGAAAGGAAAGAGAAGCAAACAATTGCAACAAAAACACGACCAACAAACTTGGGATATGATTCAGGTGATGAGACTAAAATCACAACAGTTGGTTTGACAGGTAAAATTAGTGATGGATATGATTCTAGAACTAAGTTGTTTCACATAAGGGTTATTATGAAACATACTAAGATTCATACATTGATAGATAGTCGATCCCAATCTAACTTGATTTCAGAAGAAGTGGTTAAACAATTGAGATTGACAACTAAGCTACATCATAAAGATTACTCACTTAAATGGATACACAACAATCATAAATTGCACATAACAAAGCAATGCACTTTAAAGTTTGCAATTTTATCAAAGTTTGTGGATGAGGTAACGTGTGATGTGGTGCCACTCAATGAATGTGGAATGGTCTTAGGCAACCCTTATTTGTATGATCGCAAAGCAATATTCTACAGGGAACATAATCAATATCACTTAGCTAAAGAAGGAAATGAATATGTTGTACATTCTCATCACTTAAAAGCAAATCAATCTCTTCAAACTATGGAACAATTAAGGAAGGCAACTTATGCAAGCAACACACCTATAATTGTGCCAAATAAAGCAATTGATCTTAAGCATGAACATGAGATGGTGGTAGAATGGAAATTCAATGATACTTTGCTTCAAGATAAGCTAATGTCCTGCAAGTACTTCAAACATGTTAGCTCATTTGCAATCATATTTATGATGTTATCACTGCTAATTTTTTCAACATGGATGGTAGTGGCTTCAGTAAGATGTGAAAGAGTACAAGTGGCTAACAATATGCTATCAGTTGTCATGTTTTTTTTACAATTGATTATGATGAGACATGTGCATAGGACAAAGTTTAAATACAAAGGATAAGTGGGGTGGCCTATCCCACACTTGATGACTGGTTAATACCCTTTTGGAGGACCAAAAGGTCTTAGTGGGGAGGAGTGATCCAAAATGGATCTAGGAAGGCCTAAAAATCAAAGTTCTCAGAATCATACGAAACTAGCACCATTTTGTTCGTCTCTTCGTGCTGATTTCGACCATATAATTTTTTTCGCAAATGGACACCATATGCGAAAGTTATTGCGTTCTGATCGATTTCCCAAACATGCAAAAAGTCAAATTGGTCAAATTCAACATGTCGTACTGCTGACATCAACATTACAATAGGTGACATCAACATGACATCATGATGATGTCAACAGGTACATGTGGTAGCACGAGGAGGTGACATGTGTCACTCAATGTTGGTGTTTTTGGGCTGAGTTGGACCAGTATGGAATTGACACATGGCATTGTACGGATGACACATGGAAATTCGTACATGACGTGGCCCAATGATAGGATGACACGTGGAAATATGGATGACAGGTGGCTATACGGATGCTGATGTGATAGGGTGACTGGGCTGTACAGATGCTGACATGGCAACTGACTGAGAAGGTAACTTGGCAGTACGAACGCTAACGTGGCATGACATGTGGTTGTACGACAGTGATGTGGTAGGTGATCGTGCATGTTGACTGGGTGCTGAATGTACCATATGGTCCAATCACGAGGTGACACATGTCCCAATAAGAGGGCACCACATGGCACCCCATATTTAGCCAATGTTGGCTAGGTCAAAAAAATGTTTGTTGCACAACTGACAGATTCGACCTCTAGACCTCTGGGGGAAGAAACAACTTACAACAATGCACCAACCGTCTGTGCAGTGGTTGTTCCTTGTTAATGATATGGTGAAGTAGATATAATTTTTTTTGTTGCGGAGTTTGGGGGGATAAGCGCCTGATCAACGGACCTAGGCCACTGACCAAGGCACCTTATATGACCAAATGACTAGAACCGGGAGACCAGAGGCTAAGCGCCAGGAATATAGCACCAACTTGAGGCCATATGGAATTCACACATGACAAGGAGCTAGGAACCCAGGGCTAAAGCACAACAGGAGGGTGTGTGAGGGTTAAGGACTAGGCCACATGGCCGTGCATGCGACCAAAGGTTTGGGATGGATTTGAGGGCTAGGGCCAACACCTAGATTAGGGCCATATGGTGCGCTCCATATGACAAAGAGCCCAGGAGAAGGGGGATGAGCCCAAATTTTTACCAATTTTGGGTTTTATAACTATATAATATGATTTAATTGGATTTTATGTTGATTTTGGAGGATTTTAGCCATTTTTGGGGGATCTGGAGCCCGATTTGAGGGAAGATATTGGGAGAAAGTTGGGAAGAGGATACCAACTTAATATATATATAAACTAGAGGTTATTAGCAACATAGGGAGGTTCATATTGGAAGAATGATGATGATTTTATGAAGCTTGAAGTCATTTTTATGCAGGGAAGCCATTGGGGAAGCAAACTTTGTGGGCCGATTCCGGGAGCTATGCTCAACCTTTTTCAGTGTCGTCAATTGTGTTGGATTCTTGAGGTCGAGTAGAAAACAATCAGACCAGTTTGTAATCCTTTTGACACTTTTATGATGTATTTTTTAACAATTGAATATAAATAAGAAAGACTCACCCACTGAGACAAAGGCTAGAGACGTAGGCAATCATGCCGAACTCCATTAACAACTTTGCTGTTATGGTTTGTTGTTCTTTGTGCTTATATTCTGATCCACATTTCTTTATGATGGCCACTATAATTTTTTCTTAAGTTCTTATTATTTCCTTAATTCCTAATTGGTAATTGAACACATGCTTAAAACTTAACCAAGTCTTTAAAGATCAATTTTTGGATCAGGACCAATGTCAAAAACTTCACTAAGAGGGTATGTATATTATGTGTCTTTTTTTTATGATTACTCACATAAGACTTGGATCTCTTTGTTGAAGGAAAATAATGAAGTGTTTGTCAAATTAAAAGAATTTAAGGCATTGGTAGAAAACCTGACAGAGCGGAAGATAAAGACCTTGTGATCAGATAATGGAGAAGAATTCACTTTAGAGGAATTCAAAGAATATTGCAAGGAAGCTGGGATTAAGAGGGATCTTTCTACTCCCTACAATCCTCAGGAGAATGGAGTAGCAGAAAAGAAGAATTGGGCTATCATGGAAGTAGTAAAGGATATGATCCATGATCAAGATCTACCTATGCATATGTGGGCATAAGCAATAAAGATTGCAGTGTACGTGTAGAAAAAAAGTCCCCACAAAGTACTAGAAAACAAGACACCAAAAGAGATGTTTTCAGGAGAGAAGCTGGAAGTCAACCATCTAAGGATATTTGGCTACCCTGTATTTGTGCATGTCCCCAAGGAAAAGAGGACAAAATTGGATCCATCAGGAAAGAATGGCATATTTGTTGGTTACAACAACACATTGAAGGCATACATGATATATATCCCCAGTCACCAGAAAGTTGATATTAGCTAAGATGTCACCTTCGATGAGAGTGAAACTTTCAACAAATCAAAACAAGACTATGAAAAATAGGTTCATGAGGAGGAAAATGAAGTTACTAGAGTTCCAGAGGTAGAAGCAGTTGAACCAGAGGAAGTCATTCACGAGGATAATGACATGGTAGAACCTTAGAGGCCAAAAAAGATGCATTCTCGCAAGAAGCCGAAACCATATTCCAACTATGTGGCATGTTTGTGTGATATCATGGATGCATAACCATCCAGTTATGAAGAGGATGCATAAAAGAGGGTATGGAAGTATTCCATGGGGGATGAATATCGGTCCATAGTTAACAATGATGTCAGGGATGTGGTCCCCAAACCGAAGGAGAAATTAGTAGTAAGTTCAAAATGGATCTACAAAACGAAACATGCAGTTGATGTAAATATTGAAAAATATAAGGCTAGATTTGTGGCTCAAGAATTCTCTCAAAAGGAGGGAATTGACTATGAGGAAACATTTTCTCCCATGGTGATATATACCTCAATCAAGACTATACTTTCGTTGGCCGCAGTGATAAAATGGAAGGTGCATGAGATGGATGTGAAGACAACCTTCTTGAATGGTGAAATAAAAGAGGAAGTATATGTGGAGCATCCACAAGGGTTCGAGGTACATGACAGGGAGACACATGTGTGTAGATTGAAGAAGGATTTATATGGATTAAAGAAGGCACCCATAGCGTGGTATGGAAGGATCAACAATTTTCTGATGAGCTTAGGATTTACATAGAGCAGTGCAGATCCTAACCTTTACTTTAAGGTTGTGGATGATGGTCCGGTAATACTACTGTTATATGTGGATGACTTGTTTCTAACAGGTGTGGAAAAGGTCATCTCAGAGTGTAAGAGAAAACTGGTTTCTAATTTTGAGATGAAATATCTTGGGATGATGCATTACTTTTTGGGTCTCGAGGTATGGCATAGACATAATGAGATCTTTCTAAATCAAGGGAAGCATGCAGTGGAAATCCTGAAGAGGTTTGAGATGTTGGATTGTAAGGAAATGGCTACACCTATGGTATCAAATATGAAGTTTCTGTAGGATGTGACTTCAGAGACTATGGATGTTACCTTATACAGGCAGATGGTGAGTTTGTTGATGTACTTGATGAACACGAGACCAGATATATGTTTTGCTGTGAATACCCCGAGTCAGTATATGGAGCAACTTAGGCAAGTTCATTTGGTCACAACAAAACATGTGATAAGGTACCTTAAGGGTACATTGGATTATGGTATTAGGTATGTGAAATACCATGAGTTCGAGTTATATGGATATTCAGATTCAGAATGGGCCGAAAATATTCCTAATTGGAAGAGTACTTCATCATATTGCTTCAGACTAGGATCTAATATGGTTTCGTGGAGCAACATGAAGCAATCATGTGTAGCACTTAGTACGACTGAGGATAAATATGTGGAAGCATGTGCAACATGTAGAGAAGCAATGTGGATTTCGAGGTTGTTGTCTGGGTTATTTGGTCTCAAACTGGAGGCGACCTACATTTGGTGTGACAACCAGAGTTGCATGAATTTTTCAGAGAAATCGGTGTTCCAAGAAAGGTTGAAGCATATCGAGATCAAATATCACTATATCAGGGATATGGTGCAGAGGGGAGCAGTCAGGCTCCAATACGCGACTACTGAGGATCAAATTGTGGATGTGCTGACGAAGACACTGTCGAGGATGAAGTTCGAGCACTTTAGGGACAAGCTTGGCATGGTCCCTCTTTAGAGGAGTGACGAGGTACAAATGCATTGCGGGGTAGTGGATGTCCTGGGGACATGTTGTAGCTATTTGAGAGCTACCCACAAGCCTTGGATGCATTGGTTGTGAAGTCACAGGGGTGCACATGATGAGGTACAGATGCATTGCAGGGTAGTGGATGTCATCGTGACATGTTGAAGTTATTTGAGAGCTACCCACAAGCCTTGGATGCATTGGATGTGAAGTCATGTTGTACTATGGATATCCGATGATTTATAGATTCATATGTTCAATAGTCAATGGTCATGAGCTTGTGTGGCAACAAATAATACCTTCCTAGTTAAGAGGGAGTGTTGATATTTTGATGTAAATACGAAAGATATTTTTTTGTATTTGTATTGGTCAAACCTTGAGAAGGTTATTGTAATATTATTGTATAAATTAGCTCAAAAGAAATTATTATTTTATTGTTATCCTTATTGTAAAATTCAAAATGGACCCTCTTAGGGTTACATCTTTTCAGGAGTCAAGTTATGTGTTTAAATAGAGGTCGAGTTCCTCTCATTTGTATAGACACACAACTCGCCTTCTCTTATGTATTTGGAGCATAAAAAATGAGGTCTAGCGCATAAGGTCTTGGTTTCTTGGTCTATTTGTGGAGAGCTATAAACATGACATTGTATTGGTTGAAGGAATCTATAGTGAAGAATTGGTTGCTGGGTTTTCTCCCCCATGAGGGTTTCCCAGGATATATCTTGTGTTCTATGATTTTTTATCTTTCAGTGATCCTATTACATGAAATTGTTAATGAATGTTAAAGATGATAACTGTAACTTCTAAAATTATAACAAAGGGATGCCCATGTAAACTTAACTAATAATAGTTAGTTGTATTGGAAAAAAAAAAGAATATCAACAAAAACAATAACACCCCCTTCGAGTGAAACATAGGGAGTAAACAAAGAAGACAAATCCCCCTTTGAGTGAAATGTAGCCGGAGTAAACAAAGACGAAAAAAAGGGTCATGGCAACTATATCCCTGCGAAGGTACCCATGTACAAAATCTCATACGCTATAAGACAAGAACAAAAATTCATAGGGAAAAACTCCTCAAAAGAGAAAACAATAAAAAGTGAAGATAGGAGCATTCCAGATACAAAAAATACTTTATTTCTTAATTTTTTTTTTAAAAGGTCTCATGTGAATAAATTGTTTATTCGCAGGACTTCCAACTCTTACTAAGAATCATTACAAGGTCACACAACTTGTTTTATATGCACATGTATTTATATCACAAAGTACAAAAAATGCATTTACATACCATACATACATGGACCCATCGACAAAAAATGGGGAATTACATAAGGCAATGCACATATTTTGTTTTATTGTTATTTATTTAGTCTGATTTAATATTAATATCTTTTCCCTTAGAACACTTATTGCATGAAATAATGTGTACTAGAGTAACAAATTTGGCATCAAATCACACAAGTGTTAGCCACATCCAACAATAGATAGAAGTTACTAAAGAGTTGATGATAAATAATATAAGTGTTAAGCCTTAGACAAGGCTCTGTGTTATGTACACAACCCCTTATTAAGTCATAGATATTGAATTATTACATTTCTAGTGTTATATTTGTATGTAAGCTAGAACCCTTGTTATATTTGAATTATTACGAAGTGCCCAAGGTATACCTGAAACTAACCTTAGATAAGCTATTCGACTGTCTTGTTGCTATAGTACATCGATAACAACACTAAGGGATGCCATTGTCTAGTACTTGGGTAGTATGACTAAGGGCACGATTAAGTCTCCTTAGTTAGTGCCATGAGATGTTGAGCCGAGTACTATTGTTGTACCCTAAAACAAAGAGCTATAACACTTGACACTCCCTTGTCCTTAAGACCCAATAACTTTTTTCCATGGTTCCAAAGCGAGATCCAAAACTTACTTCACCAAATAAACCTGCAAAAGGCTCCTCCATGACCAACTAGCCAACTGAACTAACCAATATTTGTTATGCTTCTTGGTAAGTTAAACATTTCAACAATATTAGAGTTTATGTAACTATCGCTAGATTTGGAATCAATTAAAATTGTTATGGGTTGGTTATTAATCTTACCTTCCGCTTCAATCATGGCAGATTTATACTTTGCTTGCTTTTTGTCCAAGGATGCATAAATCCTTGACATGTTTCGTCTCATGTCTTCCACTGTTTCAACCTATTGAATGTTATGGACAATCCTCATTATTTCATCTTTCTAAGGGTCATCCCTATACAAGTGATTTCCATCACATCCCCAACATTTTACAGGTTACTGACCTGGCCTATTCCCAAATGAATATGTCATCCTGGGCTCATTCTAGGCTGACCGACCTTGTTGATTATCTTGAGAGTCATTTTTGAAAAAGGGTGGATTAAAACCTTTCTTCCTTTTATCCCCCCCTCCCTTTCATATTTTAATTCCAAGCTTTTTGGAAAACTGGCCTCCCTCTACTCTGCTCATAAAGGTGCTTGGATCTCCTTATGGCCTCCTCCAAAGTCCCAGGGTTATCATATTGTATCTTCTCACTGTAGAAGGAAGGTAGAAACTTAAAAACCTTTTGATTTTGACCTTATTATCCTTTATGAAGTCGACATACTTCAACAACTCAAAGAACCTCTTTTCATATTTCTCCATTGTCATGCTTCCCAATTTGAGTTTGAAGAACTCTTTCATCTTCCTTTCATATTAATTCTTTGAAAAATATTTCTCCTCAAATTATCCTTTGAAATTCCTTCATGATACCTTATTCTCATCAAGGTGTTTGGATTGCTTCATCCAATCCCACCACATGGCTTCCCTTCCTTGCAAGTGGTAGGTTACAATTCTTGTTTATGCCCTGGAGAGGTAGTCATGCAGCTCGAAATACTTCTTCATTTCCAACATCCAACCCTTGGCCTATTCTCCCTTTCTATGATCACCATTGAAAGTTGGTGGCTTAATTTTCCTAAGTTCACCTTGAAAGATGTCTCACTTAGGCCTTATCCTTTACCTCCTAATAGAAGACACACTTGGGTTTCTCCCTGGCCTTGAACTTGCATGAGTTCTCCTGGTGGATTTCCTTAGAGAATGAGGCAACTTGCTCCAACTTCTTGACTACTTGTCATTCCCCTAATCATTCTTTCCACTATGGGATCCTGATTCTTCCACTTGAATGGAATTGGTTACTTGCTTTGAAACAGAGTTTGTTGACTTGTTTATCAAGCATATTCAGAGTCTATAGAATCTCCTCACGAGCCTTCATAATATTCTAATTATCAACCTTATAACTCTCCACTTCCCTTTTCAAGATCCTCATAGTTACAACATGATCTACATGCTCTTTTCTGCCTCTTCTTCCATTGCATATTTTTTCAACATTTCCCATGCTTCCATACAACCTTTAGAATTATTCTTCATATCCAAAAGACCTCTGGGAATTATCCATGATTGTGGTTCTCATATAGGAACAAATGTGCCCTCATGAACCTCTAATTCTGTAAGAAAATGTGCATGCAATAAAAATTATATTAGACAAAACATACATACAGATTTCTGGGAAAAAACATAATTTTTCTGCCCTTTGGGCCACCAATAATCTTCTTTTGAGTTGACTATAAAATATACTACTCAGATAAAAATTCTAGGTGCATGGATAGATTCATCTCTCCAAGAGATTTCCATCGACCACTCATTTTATGGGAATTTTCCCACCTTAATGACATGTCACTATGCCACCTGGCACCACATGGACCATGCATACCAACACCAACGTACGTGGCATGGACGATGCATGGTTTCCTGATCTACATGTC
>JASDQU010218558.1:0-18042 GCA_032191745.1 Picea mariana | reverse complement strand
GAAAACTGTCGGAAACCCCTTTATCGAAAGTTCCCATAGGAAGGAATTAACGCAAAAACTCCACGACGTTTTCAAGATCTGAAGTCCAAAACATTGTCAGATTCCTCCATCGGCCTCACACTTTAGAAAATTTCTTTCCGAATGAAAAATCTCGACAATGAAATATCCTAAATGATAGGATGATTGAGATCCGAGGCTTATATGATTTAAGGTCCGTGTTCATTTGGACAACCTCAATCATAAGGGAAACTTACCGCCTCCCCCCACAGTTTCCTCTGAAATCCAACGTCTGAAAATCCTATCAGGATTTCTCCTTCGGAATGTTCGTTTTGAACTCTTCAAAAACGCCATTTTCGAACGATCCCTTCTAAATATCGATTTCCCAACAGATGGTCAAGATCTAATCAATTTTTGATCCAACGATTGAGATTCATTCTCGAGTCTTTTGGAATTTAGTTTTACCTAAAATCCACTATGGTTCCCACATGTACTTGACTGCCATTCATTGGCCCTTGCTAACGTGGCATCTGATATGGAATACTGACATGAAAAGATAATGTGACACTCGAAAGGGATTCTCTTCCGTATGTGGTCCTTTCGAGATAAAATTCTCATCCCTCCAATTGGATGGCGAAGATCAAAGGAGATCGAAGAGGAGATCCTTTTCATCCCCCCACAACTTCCCTGAATGATAATCAAGGGGGGGGGGTATGAAATATATAAACTTCTAGTTTTTTTGCGTGCGTGAGGTGGAAACTTCCCATTGGGCCAACCCCCCTGGTGGTTTTCAAAACCACCCAACCTTTGGATGACCAAATGTCTCTTCCAAAGTGGCTCCCATGTCACCTGCCACCTATCATACTTCCTTCGTGGCATGTCGCAGTGGTAGTCCACATCATCTGCCACATCACCTAACACATGGCATTGACGTCACTGTGCTGCTGATGTGTCCTTTGACACTTACGGTGACTTAGCTACTTATATAGCATGCTGACCTGACATGCCTTTCCCTCTTTGGACCCTTATGATGTAAATTTTTGTTCCAAGGGATTGGACGGTGGGTAATCATCTTGATCAATAGTCCAGATTGCGTCGGGATCTCAACCTGCTCGACGGGTAATCATTCAGATCAATTCCTTTGAAACGAAAAATCAAAATACATCCCTCCAAATAGACTCCTTTGAAAAAATGCTTTCTGAGATATCCAACAACTATAATATCTCGATCTCTTAGGTTGAACGATCAAGATCTCTTCGAGTTGCAACTGTTCGCCAACCTTACCTGTGGAAATCTATCCGACTCTCACTGGCTCTACAACCTACTAAAAACACTTGATTTCTCCCAACATTGTGGATTCTTTGCTCATATCCTCCATGGCCCTCCATTGGCTACTCTACAAGGATATAATCGAACATCATCTCAACCCCAAGCTGATGTCTCCCTTGGATTCTGTCAAACATTTACAGGCTTGACCTTCAACCTTGCTTTTGCCCGATTCTCTAGCCCATGAAGCCTAAGTGATGTAACCCAAATATCCAATACGATAATGTAATGTACCCCAATCCAACTTAGGCCCATTACTTGTGGAATAACTCATAAAATGAAAAATTTTTAGAAAAATAATTCCCGTAGCTTATTAGCTACAAAAATACACAGATTTAGCCACTCTGCGATTACTAATTTTAAATGTAGCCACAACATGATCAAAATACCTATGAATGCAGCTAAATAACTCAACACATCAACATATAAATTCTTATTAAACACATATTGAATGCACATATATTAAACTCATAAATATAACACATAAGGCAGACACAAACACTTATCTTTGAAAACAATTGTGCAACCAACTAATTGGGACAAATGTTCCACCCAACCATAAACCTGTTGTTCTAGATATCAACAACAAGTATCCATCGACTTGGGGCTAGGAATCTGCAAGAAAAGGGTGTCTCTCACTGTCCACTCACAACTCAACCTTCAGCTCCAAAAAAAATCCAAAACGCCCCCTCCTTGCTTCTCCAACTCCAACTCTCTTCATTCCTATTCTTTGCTTGCTCTCCATGCAAAAATGTATACCCCCCTTCTGTTGTTCCTCCCCGTACAAATTTCCTTTCCCTTGTTGTTTTCTTGACCCACACTTTTCCTAGGATGAAATTACTTCAATTTAGGTCTCAATAACTATGGGATGTGAATGATTACACCCACCCTCTTATAGATATTTAATGATTGGGCTCTTCCACACTTAAGGGAAATCAAAAGCTTCACTCAAAGCATTAAAATTAGGAAAGGATTTGGGGAAATAATATCATGGATAAAACCCCCTTTTCAGACCCCTCCTTTCTTGTGGAAATATCATCCCCCGTCTCTATCCATGTTCCCCAATAGCTGGTATCACATTTTTATTTATTTAAAATTCAGAAATAAATTCGCATATACATTGCTTAGCCTTGTCCATTCATTATATATACATTCATCATTAATAAATATGGGGATCATAGTGGGGATGTTACATTCCTCCTTCCCTACATTTGTCACCGTCCTCGGTGCACCACACCATGCCGAATTATATATAGAGTTTTACATCATAATATTTAGAAAATAAAACACAATTTTGAATTTTTTACCCTCCAACAATAGTCCCAACCAAAATCTCTTATTCCCCTCTCAACCCACTGACCCCGGGAATGTGCCCCCTTCACTACCCTTAGTCCATTGGGCTACACCATTCACTTATCAAGGTTGTTAGTGTAGGTGACTAGGAAGTCTGAGATGGGTTCCAGAACTCTATTTATCCAAAATGGAGTCTTGCATTCAATTTCCTTCAAAATTGAAAAAAAATTGTGGGTATTCATCCTGCATAGTTTCTTTGTGCTCCCATGTTGCGTCTTTAGGACCGTAACATGTCCATTGAATCTTTACCAATCTTATAGCTTGATGAAAATACCCATGAATGCAACTAAATAACTCAACCCAACAACATATAAATCCTTATTAAACACAGAGTGAATGCACAACCATTAAAATCACAAATATAACACACATGACAGGTAAAAACACTTATCTTTGAAAATAATTGTGCAACCAGCTGCTTGGGACATACGTTCCACCCACCCATAGACCTATTATTTTAGATATCAATAGCTAGTCACCCCCGAAATAGGGCTAGGAACCCACAAGAAAAGGGTGTTTTTCACTCTCCACTCACAACTCAGCTCAATCCCACAACCCACTAGATTTTCCTGCAAATATCCCAAATTTTCTCCAGCTCTCTTCCTCTTGACCTTTTGATGATGCCGGATCCCCTAACGACCCTGAATCTCACATTATTTATTTAACTAAAAAAGTTTCATAGTAGACATGAATTAATTCTGTATAAGATAAATCCTTTCTCTATGCTCTAACTTTCCATAGAATCAACAACTGCATTTAATTGTGGAAGAAGTACCATACTTATAGTTCCAATCTCAAGACTGGATGCACTCTACCTTTTCATAGTTAAACTTCACAGGACATGACTCTCTTGTCCTCTAACTTTGATGCTACAGATTCACAATACTAAATTCTACAATTTATATTGGTCTCTCTCAGTTTGAACACCACACATTCCAATTGGTTGCTATACCAATTACGTTCCAAGGCTGAACATTGTTTAGAAGTTGGGTGCATTATTTGTGAAATCCACAAACCCATACCCTCATCAACATGTATCAACATCTAGGCACGATTTCCATTATTTATTAAGGTTGGGCGTAGTCTGTTGAATGTCGATTTGGTGAGAAGACAATGGTAAACACAATCACATTTTTTTTTTATTCCTGAAACAAAGATTTTCCCTGTTCCTATATAACAAGTCAACACACTTATTAACCAATATTTTCAACAATTTATTCAACAGTTGATGAACTCAGTCAACTACACACTCAATGCATTCAACAACACAATCCATATTCAATATAACCAATAATCGAAACATACAATGGTTCAATGCAATCAAATAATGCAGTCATCTCTTAATTCCCTAGCAATCAACCCCTTTAGTCTTGCATGATTCATTGTTTTGTATCAATGAGACTTTTACATAAATTAAAATGCATTAATTTAAAACAGGAAAATTACAAGGCTTGGCATTACACATAGTTTCCGCCTTTGTACACATCCTCAAAACTATTGGGTATGCGTTATATTCTTTGCACGACTAGCCCTAATGACTGGTACGTTGCACCAGGAGCGCCCCCAAGAAATTGTTTTGCCTCAAGAAACGTGTCACATTTTTGCCTCATTTTTTGTGTCACCTCAATTTTCATGTCCATTGTTTGGTGATTTTTCGGCACATGGTTTTTTCTGATGGTTTTCTATTTCCGGTTAAGGAATCATGGTTGTTGACTGATCCAAGTCATTAGTTTAGGGTTTTTGATGCCACTGGTTGCCATATGTATATTGTATTGTAAACAATGTATCACTATGAATAAATATATAATATGCTGGTTTTCCCGACTTGGGTTTCCAGGAGAAAAATCTCTATGCAATGTGTATATTTTCCATTGTATCTTTTCTATTCTTTTATTGAAAATATGTTTATAGTAAAATATTGTACAAGGTTACATCTACATGTGGTATCAAAGCTTTGTTGGCTTCAAGGGGACGCCTTTGTGGTCAATGGTTTGGATCAAGATTGTGATAAGCCTTGTTATGGTGGGAGATTTGTGGTATTGATTTTTCAGGTGAAAAGAAATGGTGAGCAGTTCGAAAATGGAGATCAAGAAGTTTAAAGGGCAAATTTTTGAGCCATGGAAGCTTAATATGGAAGATTTGTTGGTGGACAAAGATCAATGGATTGCGGTGGATCCAAGTACTGCACCTAAAATAACTTCAACAGATGTCTAGAAAAATTTGGATTGGAAGGAAAAGAGCACAATCTGACTGTGTCTCTCAGATTCAGTATTACTAAATGTTTTAGAGGAAGCTCCATCCAAAGATATTTATGGGATAAGTTGGGTAAGTTGTATTAGTTTAAGTCCCTAGTAAATAAACTATTCCTAAGAAATAAATTGTATAACATGAGGATGAGAGATGGAGATTCAGTGGCAGAGCATTTGAACGCCTTCAATACCATGGTAAGTTAGTTAGTATCTGTTGAGATTAAAATTTCAGATGAAGATAAGTGTATTAATTTATTGTGCTCTTTACCATACTCGTGGGATAATTTGGTTGTGGCCATAGGTAGTAATACAACTATCTTGAAGTTTGATGAAGTGGTATCATCCTTGTTGTCGGAGGATATGAGATGGAATAACATGGAAGGATAGAGCACATATGCATTATTTGCAAGAGGATGCTCCCAAGAAAGAAATAGATATAAGTCCTCAAGTGGGAGATCTAAGTCTAAGGGAAAATCTAAGTCTCCCGGAAAGTTTGTAAAGGTATTGTTAGCACATAGGATGTATAGGGGTGTACACAGGTTCCTTATGTCATATTTAACTATTTGAGGGTCAAATCATGTGTCAAGACGACCTTCTGCAAACTCACCTAAAAGTTTGCAGTGAATCAAGAAAGTACCTCATGTAGTAATCACATCATTATGCTTTGGAAACGTGGCAAGGGGTATCTTATTTTTTCCAGTGATTGTAGCAGGTTTTAAAAGGTTTCCTAGCTTGTTGTGGAAGTTTTAAAAGTTGAAATCAATTTTGAATGTAAAAATTCACCTACAGGAAAGTTCGCAACGTGTGTTGTCAAAGGTGTTGTGAATTGGTAGTTTTAGGACAGTTTATAGCGAATTAGTACACAACAGAGTCATTTTTTCATCATAAATTTTAAATTCCAATCTGGTTTCTTCTAAAATTGTTTGTGGATATGAATCATTATATTATTTACTTGTTGACCAAAAATCATCCTGACCTAGTTCGTCATTTGGGAGAAAAGTTGAAATCATCACCTATAGGAAAGTTCGCAGCGTGTGCTGTCACAGGCGCTGCAAACTCTAACAGTCCGATAAATCCGAGATGTAGGAGGGTTGCGACTTGTTTGAGGGGGTTCAAATGGTTTTCTAGGAGGTATTTGGACATGAGGGACATGTGTTCCATCACCAGATCAAGCAGAATGACCCGTTTCAAAAGGAATTTATCACAATAGACAAGATCCAAAAAAATAGGAGCTAGGTGGATTTTCTGTTTCACCTTGTTGTAACAACTCCTAGAGAAAAGGAATCCAATGCAACCACTTGGGATTCAACCTCTTTAGAGTAGGAAGGAATGATACACTATAGAGAGCAGTTGTTTTTTTGAGGAAGGGGTTCATTTCATGATCCAAGAGAGGAGGGAGAGCTTGAGGAGTAGTTTAGCTACTTATTTGTAAGCTTGAGGGCCTGTTTGTAATCAACATTTCCGCCATTGAATATTCATGAAGCTGTTTATCATATGTTTTTTTAATTTTTTGTCACTTTACCTTATCTTCTTGATTAAATATATTGCAGTCTTTGAGGATCATAATTGCCATTGATTGATGGATTCATAAGTAGTAGAGGATCTGTTGTAGCTTGCCTATTCATCATTGTTTATTGTTTAAGAACTCTTTAATATGTTTGCAAAAAGAATATATGTACGATGGATGTTCTGCCTTTTTGTCACATTTTCTATGCTTCTACCCATAATTATATCTATCCTTTATTTGGTATACAATTTGTTTTCCTTTGATCTATAGGATGTTATGACTACATTCCCAATGAAATGCCTCTACAGACAATTTGTTGCCCTCTCCCTTTATTTACTCAGTCTTGTTGATCCACTCAAGTATAAACCTGTTTTAATCATTTATATTCTAATGGGTACTAGGCTTCTTCTCAAAGCAGTCTAAGAACAACTCCTAGTGCTAAAATTTTTGGTGCCATTGCCGGGGACAAAGATGAAGAAAATATTCCTTGGGAGAACGACATAGCATAGATCCAGTCTTTGATGGTGAACAAGGGCTGGTTACATAGTTTGGATTGCAATCATTCACCTGTCAAATCCACTCCATAAAGGAATAATCTGTTGGAAACACTTATAGTTCATATTTTCATATGCAATGGAAGCTATTCTGGCTCGAAGGTATGCATTTTGTGACTTCTCTTATATACCTGGCTTTCCAAATCTTGTACTTTATAGAGAAGTATGTGAACCTTACCTTCCGAGGTTTGGGGTAAACAAGCATGATCATCCTAGTGAGAACCTATTGGATTTTCACAAGGATGTTCTTATTTAAATGTTCATATTTTCTTTGGAAGGACATGCTCGAGAGTGGTGTAGAAGCCTCCTTGTTGCTAGCATTCATTCGTTGAAATATTTTCATACCGCTTTCAATTGTTATTGTAAACAAAATTATCATGTTGATCTCCTGTATGAAGAATGTTGTATGGAGTTTGATCTTTTATACAAAAAATATGTCAACCTTAAAGATAAGGATTTTTGTAATCAAGGAATTGTTGGGGAAGAAATTGGTCTTTAGGATCTTCAACAAGTTTCCTATGCTTTTCATGAAGCTATTTATTAGATGTTGTTTTTCTTTGTTGTCACTTTAACATATATTTTTGATTAAATAGATTGCAGTCTTTGAGGATCATAACTGCCATTGATTGATGGATTCATGAGCAACATAGGATCTATTGTCGCTTGCCTATTAATCATTGTTTATTGTTTAAGCACTCTTTAATCTGTTTGCAGAAAGGATCTCTATACAATGGATGCTATTTCTTTTTTCACATTCTCTATGCTTCTACCCATAATTATGTATAACCTTTATTTGGTATATAGTTTGATTTCATTTGATCTATATGATGTTATGACTCCATGCCCAATGGAATGCCTCTGCAAAAAGTTTGCTTCCCTCTCCCTTTGTTTACTCAGTCTTGCTGATCCACTCAAGTATAAAACTATTTTAATCATTTGTATTATGATGAGTATTGGGCTTGTTCTTAAAGCAGTCTAAGAACAACTCTTAGTGCTAATAGGTATGCTCGAGATGTGGAAAAGAAGGGCACTACAAGAAGCATCTTAGATCCAAATTTGAGAAAAAGAAGGGATCTGAAGAATCTCCTTCTACAAAAGAAAAGAACTCCAAGGAAGAAGGAGGGTATGTGTACTTGGCTTCTTCAAGCACACATGAAAATCATGAGGTATGGCTGGTTGACTCAGGTGCATCCTTTCATATGACTCCCCACATTAAGTGGTTCTGTGAATATGAAAGGTATGATGGAGGTAATGTTTTTCTAGGTGATGACTCGACAACCATAATCATAGGTAGAGGAAAATTCAAGTTGAGGCTCATAGATGGAAGGATTAGAAAACTACCTGGTGTTCTGCACATCCCAGGATTGGCCAGAAATTTGATTTCTATAATAAAAATGGACGATGCAGGGGTAAAAAATATATTTGAAAAGGAAACCTATAGGATGGTTCGAGGAGCAATGGTGTTGCTGAAGAAAGTTAGGTTTGGAACTCTGTATAAGCTACAAGGAATCACTATTATTCATGGTTGTAATAGTTCCATGGTTCCTGATATTGGAGTTGAAGAAGAAAGAACTCCTACAATCTCTGGAGAAAAAGGTTATGTTGGGGCATCAAAGACTGGGGCATATCGGAGAGAAGGATCTTCGATTACTACACAGTAAAGGTATGGTTGAAGGCATGTCTAACTGCTCTCTAGATTTTTATTTCTGTGAACATTGTGTATATGGGAAGAAAAAACAGGTAAGATTCCCCTGTGGTGCAACGAGGGTAGAAGGAATTTTACAACTAGTTCACAATGATGTGTTTGGATATGTGTCGGTTCCATCATTGGGAAAATCTGTGTACTTTGTCTCATTTATAGATGACTTCTTGAGGAATACTTGGATATATTTCCTCAGGAATAAATATGAAGTATTTGATAGGTTTAAAGAGTTTAAGGCTCTTTTTGAGAATCAAACAGAGAAAAGAATTAAGGTGTTGAGGACAGATAATGGTGGAGAGTTCTGCGTGAGTGAATATGAAGAATTTTGTAAGAAGTACGGTATATCAAGGTATAATAATACTCCATATACACCTAAATATAATGGAGTTGCATAAAGGATGAACGAGACGCTGATGGAAAAAGAAAGGTGCATGCTCAGTGGTGTCGAGTTAGGGAAATAATTCTGGGCAGAGGCAGTGGGTACTGCATGTTACCTGGTAAAAAAATCACCCTCATCAATGCTGGATGAAAAGACTCCAAAAGAGGTATGGAATGGTAAGAAACCTTCTCTCACACATCTCAAGGTATTTGGCAGTGAGGCCTATGTTCATGTTCCAAAGGAAAATAGGAGTAAGCTAGATAAGAAGGTTGAAAAGTGTATCTTTATTGGGTATAAATATGGTCTCAAAGGTTGTAACCTTTGGAACCCATAAATTAAGAAGGTTGTGTATAGCCGAGATGGGGTATTTAGAGAAATGAAGGATGTTGTTAAACAAGAAGTCCTACCAAGTAAGGAAGAACCAAATTAAATAGAGTTTGATTTAAGGGATGATGAATCAGACTCTACAAAAGAACATGGATCAAAAGAAGAAGATCCTCATACTCTAGTATTGAGGACATCGGTTCGAGAAAGAAGGATATTAGAAAGGTATACTCCATATGATTTCCGTTCAATTTTTTCTTTGTCTATTACTGATGATGATCCTAGAACTGTCACGGAGGCAGTGGATTCAGAGGATGGAAAGCTCTGGAAAAAGGCCATGGATGAAGAAATAGTAGCCTTGGATAAGAATGAGTCTTGGGATCTAGTGGAGTTGCCGACTGGAAGAAATCCCATTGGAAGGAAATGGGTATTTAAAAAGAAGCTGAATGGAGAAGGAAAAGTGGAGAAATACAAAGATCGATTAGTAGCAAAGGGTTATTCCTAGGTTGAGGGAATTGATTTTGGTGAGATTTTTTTCTCCTGTTGCCAAGTTAACTTCTATAAGATTTCTGTTATGTGTTGTTGTTGCATTTGATTTTGAAATATAATAGATGGATGTGAAGACAAAATTCCTACACAGGGATCTGGAAGAAGAAATCTATATGAAGCAACCATAAGGATTTGATGTGAAGGGAAAAAAGGAGTTGGTATGCAAGATGAAAAAGTCCTTGTATGGTTTAAAGCAATTACCAAGGATGTGGTATCAAAAACTTCATACTTATACGCTGGGACTTGGATTCACAAGAAGTAAAGAGGATCACTATGTGTATTTTAAATTAATTGGTGATCACTTGATTTATTTGGTCTTGTATGTGGATGGCATGTTGCTGCTAGGAAACAACAATGAGATTATCCAGGATGTGAAAACTCATTTGTCCTCTAAATTTGACATGAAGGATCTCTGTGCTTCAAATTTCATTTTGGGCATAGAAATTAAAATAGATCGGATAAAGAGGAAAATCTGGTTAAATCATAGAAAACATGTCAAGACAATATTGCAAAGGTTTAATATGCAAGAATGTAAACCTCTCAAGGTCCCTATTCCTGTTGGTGTAAAGTTATCTGCAGATTAGTGTCCCAAGACACATGAAGAGGAGGAGTACATGTCTCATGTTCCATATGCGAGTGCAGTTGGAAGTTTGATGTATGCAATGGTATGTACTAGACCAGACATTGCACATGCAGTGGGAGTTTTGAGTAGGTATATGTCAAAACCAGGGAAGGAGCATTGGACAACAATAAAAACGGTTTTCAAGTATTTGAGTGGAACATCTAGCTATGGATTGTGCTACCAAGGAAGGTCAATATTGGACAGAGTGTTGGACATACATGGCTTTGTGGATGCATACCGGGTCAGAGATCTGGATCATAGGATATCTACAAGCGGGTATGTGTTTAACGTGTTTGGAAGAGAAATCTGTTGGATGAGCAAAAGACAAGTTGTAGTGGCACTTTCAACTACAGAAGTTGAAATACATGGCAACCCCTCATGCAAGTAAGGAATCAATATGTTTAAAAAGATTGTGTTCAAGTATTGGGTTGGTAAAACAAGCTATAAGGATAGACTGTGACAATTAGAGTGCAATTTTTCTGGTGAAGAACCCGACTTATCATTCAAAGACAAATCATATTGATATTCAATATCACTTTGTGAGAGACATGGTTTAAGAAAATAAAGTGTTGCTAATGAAGGTGGACACTTTGAATAATGTTGCAAATTCATTAACAAAATCTGCGAGCAATCATAATTTCTCTTGGTGTAGAGGATCCATGGGCATTAGTGCCTTGGATTGTTAACTATGTAACCCTGTAACCCCCTGTATGCAAAAAAAAGAATAAGTGGGAGAACGTTGGGTATGTGTTATATTATTTGCATGAATAGATGTAACGATTGCTACGTTGCACCAGGTGTGTAATGGTTTAGGGACAACACCCCCGAGAATTTTTTTCCTTGAGAAACGTGTCACATTTTTGCCTCATTTTTCGTGTTGCCTCAATTTTCCGTGTCCATTGTTGTGAGGTTTTTTGACAGATGGTTTTTTCCGATGGTTTTCTATTTCCGATTAAGGAATTAGGGTTTTTTACTAATCCAGGTCATTGGGTTAGGGTGTTGGATGCCACTGGCTCCTATATGTGTATTGTATTGTAAACAATGTATCACTATGAATGAATATAGAATATGTCAGTTTTCCTGGTTTTGGTTTCCAGGGGAAAAATCTCCGTGTAATGTGTGTATTTTCCATTGTATCTTTTCTGTTCTTTTATTGAAAATTTGTTTATAGTAAAATATTATACAAGGTTACATCTACAAGAACACTCAAACCCTCAAAACTCTAGAAATTAGAACTCTTCTTCGAATTACACACTTTGTCTATATACAATAAGGGTGATTTGTTGAGATCCACTAATCATGGACCAAATCATCCATTTATAGAAAATATCCTACCTGAAACTAAAATATCTAACTCCCTCAATGACATTGAAACTCTATTACATAAATTCTTGTACAAATCAACAACCTACTCTATTTTGTCAGATTATCTAACAGATCCCTAATTTAGCTAAATCTTCCCTTTTACATAGAAAATAAATAACAATCCTCCTCACTCCTCTAACAATACAAATTCTTCTATATTACAACTAGGAAAATACTACAAAATAAAGAAATTAAGGAACCCAACTTCCTTTGGTAAGTGGATTTTGACCCAAGAGGTCAAAATGGCTTTAATTGACAAATGCTCCTGCATCAAATTTCTGGGGAAGAAAAGATTTATTCATGAGCTCTTCTATAGTTGTGTTGTACTTAGAGATTTCATTTGATGTCATCCAAGTAGCATCTTCTATTGGTTGGTTCTTCAGTTTGGTCAAATATTGAAGATATTCTTTACCTATGGTTTTCTTAGTCACCCTTTGATCCAATATTGCTTCAATCTCTTTCCGAACTACCTTTGGTAGTTGTTTATTCCATCCATTGATATGATCTTCATCACTTATAGGCTCATATGTTGTATCACTTTATGTTCCCTTGAAGGAATACAAATCTGCAATATTGAAAATTGGGGAAATCCCAATATATTTTGGGAGTTTTGATTCATAGGAATTTGGAGAAATTTTTCTTAAGTTTTAATTTATTGTGTGTCCTTGTAGGAACCCTTTATTTTATGAGATATGCCATCACTAATTCACCAACATTAAAATCCAATTGTCTTGTTTTCATATCATCTCTTTGCTTATACTTAATGTTGTTCTCTTGCAACCGTTGCTTCACTTTTTCTTGTAACTCTTGCACTCTTCTTGCAAAATCTTCACCATCAACACTCCTTAATTCCCTCTTTCCAAAATTCCTTAACTCATAAAATCCTATAGGATGAATTCCATAGACTATCTGAAATGGCCTCATATTTATACTTATATTGAGTGAATCATTATATGCAAACTCAGCTTGAGCAAGTATTTGATCCCACTGTTTAGGATGTTCACTCACTAAGATTATCAAGATATTTCCTAAGCTCTTTTTTACCACCTCTATTTTCCCATCAGTCCATGGATGGTATGTTGAACTAAAATTCAAGTTTGTGCCTAGTTTCTTCTACAACGTTCTCCAAAAATGGCCTACAAATCTTGTATCTCTATTAGAAACAATAATTTTAGGTAAACCATGCAACTGTACAATCTCTTTAAAGAATAAATTAGTAACATTGGTTGCATCACTAGTCCTCATACAATCTATGAAATGAGCCATCTTTGAAAAGTTGTCTACAACAATGTAAATAGAATCGTTACCTCTTTGAGTGTGAGGAAACCCCAAAACAAAGTCCATACTCATAGAATCCCATGGACTTCTTGGTATTGGAAATGGTTGATATAATAATATATTTTGACTCCTTCCTTTAGCATGCTAACATACTCTACACCTTCCAACAAATTTCTTCACATCAACTTGTATACCTGGCCAATAATAAAAAACATCCAATAAAGAAAATGTTTTATCTTGTCCAAAGTGTCCCGATAGTCCTCCTCTGTAATTTTCCTTTATCAAATTATCTCTCATTGAACATTTTGGTATACAAAACTTATTGTTCTAGAACACCAATCCTTCTTGAATCATATAATTCACCTACTGAGTTCTATTCATGCTAACTAGATTCTCACATGTTGCATATGCATCTTTAAAATGTGCATCATCTTAGTACATATCTTTTAGCTCGTCAAATCCCAAAACATTAACTTGAAATTCTTGTAGAATTAAACTAATTCTACTTAATGCATCAAATACTTTATTTGATGAACCACTTGTGTGCTTAGTTACAAAAGTAAAATTTTGCAAGAATTCTACCCACTTAACATGTTTTTGATTCAACTTTGGTTGACTACTAATAAACTACAAAACATGATTGTCATTATATAAAACAACCTCATTAGGCGTAATATAATGTCTCCATTTCTTTAAGGCTTGAACTATGGCATACAATTCCTTGTCATAAGAGGAATACTTTTGTTTTTCTTCATTCAACTTCTCACTGAAATAGGAAATCAGTCTTCCTTCTTGACTTAAAAAAACTCCAATATAAATTCCACTTGCATATGTTTCAACTTGAAAAAAATGATTAAAATCTAGTAAGGCTAATGCAGGTTGTTCTATAATCTTATTCTTCAACAATTTGAAATTTCTATCAGTTTCTACTGTCCATTTGAATGGTTGTTTATTTTCTTTAATAGTTTCTACAATAGGAGCACAAATGCCACTGAAGTTCTTAATATACTTTCTATAAAATCTTGCTAACCCATGAAAAAATTCTCACCTCAAAAACATTCTTTGGAACATGCCAATTAATAATTGCTTTAACTTTTTCTTGATCCATTTTTAAACCATCTTCAGAAATCACAAAACCCAAGTATACCAATTCCTTCTTCATAAAACTGAATTCTTTAAAGTAATCAATAATTTATCTCACTGGAAGGTATTTAAGACTAACCTGAGATGTCGCAAATGCTCCTCCCCTATTTGACTATATACCAAAATATCATCTAAATAGACAAGAACAAATTTACCAGTAAAATCCTTCAAAACTTCATTCATGAGCCTTAAGAAAGTTCTATGGGCATTAGTGAGACCAAAAGGAATCACTAACCATTCATACAATCCATGATTTTTTTTTTTATGGTCATATTCCATTCATACCCTTCTCTAATCCTAATTTGATGGTATCCACTCTTCATATCAATCTTAGAGAAACACTTAACATCACTTAAACAATCAATTAAATCGATAATGCGTGGAAGTGGAAATCTATACCTGATTGTAATTTTATTTATGGCTTTGGAATCGATACACATTCTCCAACCACCATCCTTATTTAGGCCGAGAAATATTGGAACAACACATGGACTCAAACCCTCCTTGGTGAGACCCTTATCCAATAACTCCGACACTTGTTTCTTCACTTCTTCATTTTCTTGTGGAATCATTCGGTATGCATCCTTATTTGGAAGACTTGATCCTGAGATTAAGTCTATATGGCGACTAATACTTTTGATGGGAGGTAAAACACTTGGAAATTCATCAACAATGATATCAACAAATTCATCCAACATAACTTTGATTTCTTCAGGAATATCTTCTAAAATTGTGCTAGTAAAAATTACTTTGGGCTTCCCAATCGAAGAAAAATGTACCTCTTCGTTCTTTGCTTCTTGCCACAATTATTTTCCATTAATAAGAAACACTTTAGAATTAATGTCCCCTTCTTCTCCTTCATCCTTCAAAGGAAATAATGTACGATTCTCACCATCCTTATCAAGAGTATGAATGTTCATTCTCCCATCATGAATAGCTTTCCTATCATATTGCCATGGTCTCCCTAACAAAATATGACATATGTCCATTGGAATTATGTCACGTAGCACTTCATATTTATAACCATTGATTTGAAATTCAACCATACACTGCTCATTTGCAAGAATTTGATGTCCTTTTTGTAGCCAAGATACTTTATAAGGTTTCGGATGTACCAATATTTTCAATCTTAACTTCTCCACCATCTATGTAGATACTAAATTATTTGTACTGTCGTTGTCTATTATCACCTTGCAACATTTTCCTTTGGATTTACAAATTGTCCTGAACAAAATTTTCCTCTGCACAGGTTCTTTAATCTCCTTTTATATATTAACCAACACTATCTTCATCAACAAGATTCACCTCCTTCAAGGGCTCCTTATTTTGAAGTAGAATTAACACTCTCTTCATCACTTTGAGCTATATGAGCACTCCTTTGTGATGGAGGAATGTTCTCTAGAAAATCTCTTGATATGTGCCCTAGTTTATTACATATATAACATCTGACTTGGAAGTATCTTCCTCTGCCTCTGCCTATGGAATTATACCTTCCTCCTCTAAAATCATTTTCTATGATTTCTTGACTTGGTTTTTTTGAATTGCTTCCTTCATCTTGTTGAACTTGGAATCTTCTTCTATTATCTTGTTGTCCTCTACCTCTTACTAGATTTCTTCCTCTTCCTCTATGAATCTGTCTCCTTATTATCTTCTCCTTCACTTTGAGAGCTGCTTGGTATGCTTCTTCCATTGTTTTCAATGGTAGAATACTTATTTCATATTGAATTTCATATCTCAAAGCATTAATATATTTGGCCACTTTTTATGCTTCCTCTTCAACATGTCCTTCTCTTATGTTGATTCTCTAAAAATCCTCTGTGTATTCCTTAACTGTCATGATCTTCTGTCTGAAGAGATTCAACTAATAATATTTTGGCATAAATTTCCCTTTGAATTTGGCTACCATTATATCTCAACTCTTGATATTTGACTTACCTTTTTTTCTTCCTTCTACTTGCACCTCATCCCACCATAATGTTGCATGCCCTTTCACTCCCATCGAAACACACTTTACTTTATTATCATCATTTAAATATTCATATTAGAAATACATGTCAAAGACGTTGATCCAATATATCAACTCTTTAACATTTAGATTTCCATCATACATTGGCACCTCCATCTTTGGTTTGGTGCTGAATCTCATTAGCCTCTTCAACATTATCTGATCTATTATTTCTTCTTCTTCTAGTTCATTATTTGTATCTTCTTCTTCCTCCTCACTGACATATCCCATGTCAACATCTCTTCTCTGAGAAGTCTCCATTCTGTCCATTTTGTCTCGGATGTACCTAACTTCATCCATCAAAACTACATTTTCCACATGTCTCCCATGACCTACTCCTCTTCTTTGACTGTGTGCCATTTTCTCAAATCACATAGAGCACTTTCATGCTTTGATACCACTTGATGATGTTGGATCCCATAATTTCCCTTAATCTCACAATATTTATTTAACTAAAATAGTTTCATAGTAGACATGACTTAATTCTGTATAAGAGAAATCCTTTCTCTATGTTCTAACTTTGCATAGAATCAACAATTAAGTTTAATTGTGGAAGAAGTACCCAGTTTCAATCTAAAGACTGGATGCACTCTGCCTTTTCATAGTTAAACTTCACAAGCCATGACTCTCTTGTCCTATAACTTCGATGCTACACATCCACAATACTAAATGCTATAGGTTATATTGATCTTTATCAAGTTTGAACACCACACATTCCAACTAGTTTCTATACCAATTACATTCCAAGGATGAACATTGCTTAAAAGCTCGATGCATTATTTGAGAAATCCACAAACCCATACCCTCATCAACATGTCTCAACATATGGGCATGATTTACATTGTTTTTTAAGGTTGGGTGAAATCCTTTGAAGGGAGATTTGGTGAGAATACAATGGTAAAGACATCCACGATTTTTTTTTACTCCCAAAAGAAATATTTTCCTTGTTCTTATATAACAATTCAACACACTTATTAACCGATATTTTAAACAATTTATTCAACAGTTGATGTGCTCAGTCAACCACACACTCATTGCATTCAACAATAAACTCCATATTCAATATATCTAATAACAAAAACATCCAATGGTTCAATGCACTCAAATAATGCAATCAACTCTTAACACCAAAATGTTTTAACTTAAAAATCCAAATTTTGTAATATTGGAGACATAAATAATATTAATACATATCTCTTTTTTCCTCGGTATACAATTGTTATGTACAATTATGTGTGTGTTTCTTTTATATATGTGGCAAATTTCAATCTAGTACATAATTAGCATATGCATCAGATACAAAATTCACACTTCTAAAAACGTGAAAATAAGTAATATAATTAAAATATCGTTCCAGAAGACGTAGTTGTTGGAGTCATCAGAGCAACGTGGGATCACACACACGGTATTGACCATTTAGCTTCGACACCACCAACTGAGAATCTAGGATAACCTCTAAATGTGAGATGTTATACACAATAACATCTCCTAGGAGTTTGATCACAGTGCTATACTCGACCACATTATTTGTTGTCGGCCCGAGACAAGCACCTCTGTTATTGGATAAATCTGTGAGTGCGGACACAAACCGATCTCCCTAGATCCACCTGGATCTAGAACAAAACATGACAGAATATACCGCTTTCCCTAGATCTAACTATTGAATTAAATTGGAAGTGAGAAGAAGAT
>JASDQU010218557.1:2589-13063 GCA_032191745.1 Picea mariana | reverse complement strand
AAAGTACAAAAATGAAAACGAAAATGCTAACAACGATACACCTAATGAAACTTCAATCATCGATCACCGATACATTGTTCAAGGTTAGTTATATTCAAAGAAAACCTTAAAATTCGTAAATTTTTACTTCAACACAACACTGATCGTCGATCGGTGATACGTTTTTGGCATCGGAAAAATTTGAGGGATGAAATCAGAAAATAATGACCATATATACTTGTCGATCATCGATCCTCGACATGTCATCGAAATCGATAGGATAGGTTGAGGGTCCTAGGGCCATGTCTAAGTAAAATCCCCAATGCTGAAGAAAGTTTTTAACGAAGGAGTCAAAATCAAACACGACATGTCATGGTCACCCTTCCAGGTCAACATTTCCACATCAGCATTGTACGACAGTCTGGGTCGACATTGAAGCTTTCACTAACAAAGGTATTAACAAACATTGTCTAAGAAAAACACTAATGTCAATCCACTTGTTTAAACCGAAGGAATGATAGGACATTGACAGTATGATGGGAGACCTTCGATGAAAAATAAGATCGGATTTTTGTTATTTAATAGGCTAATTAATGATTTGATCAACACACGTTACTATCCTATGCATCGACCAAATAATAGGAGTTTGAAACCGTCGATGAACTACGACGTACCCTGCTCCTGTCTTGTTAGCCTACGATTTCATTTAATCCCGAGCATGATTCATATCTTGGTGATGGATTGTGCAGACCGCATTTATGCCATGAATTCAAGAACTGACACGATAAGGTAAGTATACTCTATGTTTAAATTGTAAAGACAAATTTGAACGTAGCATTATGTACACAAGTATTTCATTCCTGGATTAGTTGAAGGAGTGTGAGACTGTTTCAAGAGCTCATAGTCGATTTTCAGAATTCTAAACTAGGTTAAGATTGTGCGAAGAGGAGGTATGAATCATCTGTATTATTTTGGCAGTAGAAATTGTCTATATTTCAGTATCATTTTTGCAAGTTGGTATCTCATTATGTTCTTTTTGTAGGAAAAATACCTCCAAGGAAGCCAATGACCAAGCACTCGCCGAGATCACCAAAACTGAAAGAAGCAGAGGTCAGTGAAGGATCTTCACCCGGTGCTGCTAGGAAGCTTGATTTTTCCACTAAAGTGGAACCAATCGTTTTCACGTCTACAAAAAGTGCATTTTCCCAACATCCTTCATTCAACAACACAGAGGCAAGCACTGGATCGAAAGTGGTGCTCCCGAAGTGGGGATATTTGTTTAACATAATCAACTGGGAATATTACCCATATTTTATACCACATAGTGACCTGGACATTAGAATGCTTGATGACCAAGTATTCCCGAACATTCGTCAATCATGCCTTCACATGGTAGCTTGTCAAACCCCAGTATTGCCTTTCATTAAGACCCTAGGGTGGATAATCAACCAAAAGGATATGAAAAACTGCATGGTCAATGATGAAAATGGCAGATGTGTTGGAGTTTTTCTCCCAATAGAGGTCCAGAAATTCTACAAACTCAGAGACCCGGAGGAAATATTAAATACTGATTTTGTGGTAAAATTTTATGAGTTCCATGACACCAGCAGGTTGATGGCCTCATGGTGGAAAGAAAATAATAAGTTTACAAGGAAGGAGAAATGGTTGGTACGATATGACCAATCTCAAAGAGCCATATATTTATCTGATGGCTCTGATCTGTCAATTATACGGAGAAAGGGATTATTTCAAGTTTTCGGAAGCATGGATGCCCCTGGCATACACTGTGGAAATCTTCGGTATCAGCTTCAACTGGGGAGAGATCATTTCGAAATAATTTAGCACCAACATATTGCAATCCCAGACACCAAAGGATGGAGAAACACCAACTTTTCACATGGCGTCATACTTATTGGACGTGATCTATGCAAGGAACGTATTCTTAGGCATGAATATGAGCTAGCATGTTGTGGAGCTACCCATGCATGTGTATTTTAGCATTATGTGGGAGAAAAGGTACAATAAATATTATGCCCTCATATGTGATGAATTTATAGCTCGAGTATATTTCATTCTTTTTAAGAAAGAAAGCCCAAGGCTTACGACATCAACCAAGAAAATGATTTCAAAAGTAGGTCACTGGTACCTAGAAGAAACCACCACCTATTTTAGAGTGTTTGGGGCCACTGGCACACTACATTTACTCCCCACTCATGTCTCAGACCGACTCATTGTGGGAAAAATATGTTATCAAACCATTATGCAAGGCTATAATGCCGCTCTAGTAAAGGAAAAAAAGAGAGCGTCCATACCCTATGGATTTCATATAGGGTTTTACATGGTAAAAGATACTGCACAAGAAAAACAAGGTGGTTTGAGCCAATTGGAGTATATATTCCCCACAGGTCGATTTCACAAACATGACCCAAGGGGCCTAGTACCCCAACATGTGTCACAGGTATCTTCCTACTAGTTGTATTTCCCATGATAAGTTTGAAGACAAAATCTTTACAGAGGGTGCTCAAGACTAGGAGGAGGTGCTCCAGAGATAGAATAACCCCAATATGATGAGATTTAAAGAAACAAAAATGGGTGAGTAGGTTGAAACGATAGAACAAACGTTTCAAGAATCCCTTAAGGTTAGGGAAGAAAACAGAGCAGTAGAAGCCACAAAGGCACATAGGAGAGGGATGATGTTGCTAGAAGAAGCTCAAAGAGTCATACAAAGGTTAGAAAATGACCCCCATATTAACCCTTTGATAGAACCCTTAAGGGTCATCCCAATTGACACAATCAATCTCAGAGAAGAGATAAATGGCTCGATAAAACTCCACTAGAGGAGACCGCTCATCCAGAAAACCCAAGCATTATGTCACAACATGCAATGTCATTGGTTGTTGCTATAGCACAGCTATGGGGAACAAGAAAATCAAGTGGGGTATATGTTCCCAATGTCCTCATAGACCTAATTACCATATATGATGATGAGGAAATCTTAGGGGTTTCACTCATAACCCCAATACCAATCACGGAGGAGGATGAATGAGAGGAAACATATTCTCGAACTCCCGAAAATTTGACCTCAATTCCACAAGAAGGCAAAAATAAGGCTGGAAGCATTCTCAACACTAATTTCTCGACCAATCAAGAATTCATCCTAAGAAGTACAACTCCAAGGATGAGTTGGGCTCTGGTGAATAGGAAGAAGAAACACAACAATCATAAATTGGCATCTCAATAGTCGATCCTTAAGTAAATGTTGATCCTTTTCCCCCTCTCCCCATCTAAAGTTGAGACTCCACCAGCCAACGAACCCCAGCAGGAGGTCGAGTCACCAAGACATACAGAAGTTCCTCTGCTTAAGAACTACAAGACCGGTCATAAAACATCTATATATGACAGGAAGCCTAGGAAATACTCTAACGTGGGGAGATCAAAAGATTCTTGATCCAGTGGACAAGGTCGCTGATATACAAGTGATTTATTATGATAGAAAGAGGAAAGTTGTGATGAGAAGGACAACCAAGAAAAGGAGGCTCATGCTTGATAGCATATTCCTCATGACCACAGAAGAAACACTTATAAACACAGAAAATGATAAGACAACTGAGATAATTAGGGTGGGACTGGCTATAACCGATGCAACGTTGGACAAATAAAAAAGGGATGAAAAGGAAGTAGCAACCATAAAGAAAACATTGGATCATCTGTGCCATCTAGTGAAGTATTACCAAGATTAGATGCAGGTAGTAGTATTCCTGAGGAGTGAGTTCAGAGAAACATATGCATAATTCACAAGCGAAAGAAATCTCTTCACCACATGCATAACTGATTTTCAAGAGGATACCCTCATGGGGCTTGAAACTTTTAAAGACGTGCATATATGGTATGAAAAGGAACATTAGGCCTTAGAGAAGATTGACTATATCAGTGCAGTACAAAAAGGTCGAGACTCAGAAGAGCACGACATCCGAGTATTGGTGGATAGAAGCATCTCTCAAATCAGGAAGGCAACTGAATACTGGGTGAGCATGGTCCAGGAACCTCAGCGGAAGATACAGGAAATGTGGGGAAAGTGTGATAAAAGTTGGGAGAAGATAAATCGGGAGATGGAAAACATTGACCTACCAGATTTCGGTCCACCAGAAAATTTCATCGATTTGCATGACATAGTCAAACGACATGCAGAGCAGGACTCGACATGGGAGGCAGAGATATCAGAGATTTAAAGTATGACTCCAAGTCAAGTAAATAAGTTCATGGAATATCCAATCAAATCTCTCGCGGTCCTACAATGCTTAAGTGTCAATCTCATCAGGTATAGAGAATGATAAATGGAGATAAAGGAAGTCTTCTCCACACCAATGGATCAACATAGGTTTCCCTATGCAAACACATGCGAGGACATTTTTTTCAAGTGGGCGGAGTATGAAAGAAATAATCCACTACAGTAAAAAATTGGATGATCTCAAGAGAACGAGGAGAGAAAGGTTGCCACGTATCATTTTTGTTTTACTTAACACAACTTTTAGTAGTTATTTTTAGCTTAGTGATTCTTTATAAATAGGGAGATTGACCTCATGCAAAAGGTCAATGGTTTTGTGGAAAGACTTTTTTCGAGAATTGTAAAAGAATTATTTCCATGCGACTTTTAATTAAGAAGTTTTGTTTAAAACCAAAGACACTTTTTTTTCATATAGCATCAATTTGAATGGATTGAGGAGGGATTGTTTCTGTCTTCGAGTTTGATAGTGTTGTTGTATTGAGTAAGAGTTGTTGTATTTATTGTTAAGTTATATTTCAATACTATAATGGTTATTTTGTTCTAGATGATGAAAAGAAATCGATGTGTTGATATGTTATTGATAGTAGAGCTAAGAGAACTAATTTTCTTACACTCATCTTTGTTATGTATTTGTTTTCATTTCTAAAATTGTTATCTCAATCAATGATGAATGTCTGCAAGTAAAATTATTATTAGTAAACATGGACTAGGTCTGATTACAATTGTCTGCATGTTGAGGTATAAGGGTTATCCTAAGCCCAACATTCTTCAGTATTTAGTAATTTCCCTTTATCAGTTGGCTTATGCCATCATCCTTATCTTACCTAGATTATCTAAGAGTATAATGCAGCTCGTGTTAATGAAATGAAATTGACAGATCTAAACTTAGCTAACTGTCACTAAGTTGGCAGTTCTGTTCTTTTGACCAGACTCTTGTTACATTGGCGGATTAAGCACTTTTTGTTATACTAGCACCCAACGGAATGTTTTTACACATGATGCTAACCACCTTATAACCACACGATATGACCGTAAACTCAACGGAAAACACTTTGAAATATTTTTGTACTTACCTTCAACTTCCGTTTCCATACATCGATGAACACGTAGCCTCAACGGAAATGACCAAAACGCCTTGGAGGTTGAACCCTCCATTTTCCGCTGTGATCTGGATAGCCGACTCTTTGCTGTGTGATTCCACTCGGATCTTGATCATCCGTCTTCTGGATGATTGGCACCATCCATCCTTGGTCCGTCTGGGTTACACTATGATTTCCACCCTTAATCAAATGCTTACAGAATGAATTTATCGGTCCATTACAGATTTGTTTCGATTCCAAGGATCATTAAAATAATATGACAGATTAGATTTATTCTATCCATGAGAATAGAGATATTATAATCATACACAGATGAAATATGGTTTCACACGCATGAGAATGTTGCCAAAATGGACAAGAACTTTTATTAATGAATTCTCTTTATCTCCTCTGCAACGATTCTGTGCATTCTATCCCCCTTTTTCTTGTCTCTCCCGTCCTCCTTTTACAATCAAACTTAGTTTGCTTAAATACAATTCACACTTAGGTTTTCAGATCCACAAAGTCTGGATCGAATCTACTTAGATCCTACAGTTTCTGCTTGTAATCCTAACTTCTCCTACAGCTATTACATTGTTAGGATTCGAGATCCTTTGACCATTTATTCAATTTGAACTAAATACAACAAAGTAAATTTAAGAGCACCCACTCTCTTTAGTAAAATTTGGTTTTTGACTCTCAACAGCCATAGATCTTCTAGAACTATGAGCTTATGCTCCTGCATCAGAGTATAAAAATACAAAAAGAGAATCTCTTAACCTGAAGGATAAAATTTTCATAGAAATATACACATGTGAGTCACTCATAAATCCCATCGATAAATCATCCAGATCAAAGATCTAGAGAACTATTCCACTCATCAAACACTTACGAGTCTAATTGGGCCTCTTAAGCGGGTTTGGTTCCTATTGTTGAGTTAAAGGATTTCTGACCCCTCAATAAGGTGGAGAGACAACAACTTAATTTGCATAGCACTCTAATAGAGACTCAAGGAAGGTATCGAGAAGTTAGCGAGGATTTTTAGGAGATGGTTAATTGGAAAGACATGTGCCAAGCCCCACTTACTTTCCTACCAATATATTTGAAAATAGAAAGACTCAAGTACCGAATTCTTTTCGACACCAGCATGAAAAATCACTTCATGAGTGTCCACTCCACTCAAGGAGTAGTTGCTGACACATTTTCACAAATATATAAATATGATAATGTTTTTGTTGCAGAGGCAAGGGCACAACCATTGTAATCTATAGATGAAATGATTTCTGTCAGCACCAGGGAAGTTGAAGTGGAAAATCTAAAGAAAGGCGGATAGATGAGCATTCAATATTTGATGATATTTGATGAAAAATTAATTGAAGAACATATGTTGTTTCCTACCCATCTCACTCATAATATTCAATCATTTGTAAAAGCCACGGTGGAGAGGTTATATCAAGAAGTGTCTACAAATGTCTGTAATGGAGAATCGATCTTAGAGAGATTGCAATCGAGAAAGATTGAAAGAATTTTAAATGATTACTCCACTTGGAAAGAATAACAAGACCAACAATAGGATCGGACCATGTCATGATAACAAAACTCCTCAATTCTCTCGAGATGTTGTTTTCTTCTGATATTGCAATCTATTCTGGAATATGAAGAGTCTTTTTTGTGAAACGGCTTAAATTTCTATGATTACCAAGAAAAATGATTGTAAATATTCTCCCCTCACTATATAAAGGGAGTGATGCCCATTTGAAAGGGATTTTGGTTTTTAAAGCTAGAAAGATAGTATTTTTGTTGCAAGTTAATTGGAATCCAGGAGACATTTTGAATTTCAATATTATGATATTGATGTGCGTGAATGAGATTATTTTGTTTATTAATCTTTATTTTATAGTATGTGAATGTTAGTTGATGAATTATTTCTATATTAATGTTTGCAGTTTGCAGTTATCATAAATTTTTAATATGAGTACAGTGGTAGTATGATGTGGTTGAATTTATAAATTCTTTGGCTCTAACATATTATGCTATCAAATTTATGTGTTACTTGTGTCATGAATTTATTCCACTCAAGTGATGTACATTATTCACAATATTCATAGATTCTGCTAGTTATATCTTGATCATGATAGATTAATTTAAATAGTATTAGTTTAGAGATTTCATCTTAGAATAATAATAATACCTATTAGTTTAATTTTAGTTTAGCTATATTTACTTATTTTATTTTATTTTTAATTTATATGAGAACCTTTGGTTCTCAAATTCATATTTAGTTAGTATTTTAGTTAGTTGGTAACCAGGCCAAAATCTAGTTGGAAGCGCTAATCCAAATGAGAGTGGGTCTAATTGGGACCTTCCATCAGGCATTTTCCCTCAACTAATGGAATGGGTCATTTTGGACCGTCAATAAAAATGGTGCTAGAAGGAGGGCCATGTAACTAAATGGCTACAAATAGAAATTTGAATTCCTCTTGTTCTGCGTCGTAAGTAATATTTTCCTCCATGATCAATTACCATAAAATTTACTACGAACATAATGTCTTCCCTTCAGAGTATAGGGTGAACACTCTAGCTCAGGTCAGCACTCATTGCATTCCCTATCATCCCGAAACATATTTCTCTTCTCCTCAACCTCATATCCTAACTATTTCAGAGATCAAATATTTAGTCAGGCACTCAACCGAATGAACCAGTTGTGAAATAAATAGACAATGTAGCAGACAGAATAGAAAATTGCCCATATATTACTCTCTTCCTTAAAATCAAGAATACCTTTGACATACATAACCTCTTTTCGTTGACACTTACTCCTATCAAGAAAACAGTTCGGTTGGGACCCTTGAATATCACGATCTTGAATGTACGTCTGATTCCCAAAGGCTTTGGAATTTAGTCTTGAGTATCATATACTCACTGATAGAGAAGGAGGTATACCACCCTCACCTCTCGAGTCACCCCCTCACACCCCCATAAAAGAGTCGAAGGGAAATTCTGAAGAAGGGGAAGGATTTGAGATTGAATTCATAGATAGCCCCTATCATGTTGTCGTATATCAGCCCATAAATATGGTTGGATCAAATGTGAACCAAAATCCTCCCCCCTACCAACCTTGGTTGTTTGTTGATGCGGTTTCTATTCCAGGAGTTCATCATGACATGCCCCAACACCCTGAGAAATTCCTATGTAAATTTTATCTCGAAAAAAAGGATTCAGGCAAGAACCATATTAAGAAATTCTTGTTAGATATTAGGCTACAAATAATTCACCATGAAGACTTCATTTGTCATCTATTTCCCCTTACCTTCGAAGAAAAAGAATCAACATGGTATTTCTCTCTAGAAGAAGCTTCCATTCCAAATTGGAGAACTTTTGAAAACTCTTTCCTCGGAAAATTTGGAGAAAATAAAACACCAGCCACCCAGGTTTTCAAACTATCAAGAGTCAATATGGATTCAAAATAATTAGTTACTAATTACAGTCAATGATTCCTCACTTTATTAAAATAAATCCCAATGGCATCAAAACCTATTGAAGATGTCACTATTGAATTTTACACTTCTGGTTTACCCATGTCCATGGCCATGTATGTAAATGTTTTTGAAAAGGATAATTTAGAAGAAGCTTTCCAAGAAGCCCTTAAATTTGAAAACAAATTGTTAAGTTTGAAGGGTAGTTTCAACTTAGAACCACTTAAAGATAAAGGTAAAAGTAAAATCTATGTATCTAAGTCCAGTGAAGATAAAAATCCCTCTTATTCAATGGATATGGAATCTCTGCAAAGAATGATAAAAAATATATCCAATGACTTGGTGGATCTGAAAAGGAGTAATGGAGAGGGATCTTCCAATTAGAAAAGGTTTTTTAAGTTCCCCCCAAGAAAGATAGAAACACTCCCCCAACCAGCAAAACCACTCCCTCTCAAATGGAAGGCATCAATATGGAGGATATTGTTCAGGCCCTTCAAACCTAGGAAACAAAGAATATGACTAAAACCACTGATGAGGGAGATGCAGGTCATAGACAATAAGAACAACCCCAGGAGCCTGACGAGCTGGTTGAACAACAATTAAATTCATTTTGAGACATATCTTTTGCAGAAGATGAAGAAGAATTTGAAGAAGTACATGTCTTACAAAATGTCATAACCACTAGGAGTGCAAGTTTTAAGTTTTAAACATGTGAAGTAAATAAATGCATACAGATTCTTAAGAAAAACAAAAATTAATCAATGGATCATACACATAGTACACATAGATTTACGCTGGAAACCCTTAACTGAGAGAAAACTTGCCTTCCTTGGTGCCGCACCTTTCAACTCTTCATTGTATTAATTTCACCATTCACCATACAATATATACAATATTTTAGGTATTCCATGGCTACCAAAACCCTAATCTCTTAATCTAGGATTAATTTAGAAAACCGCTAAAATAGAAAAAAACGCCCCAAAAACAATTTTGGGGCACTGCCCCAAACGCTGCCTGTAACCAGGGGAGCCAAAACCGGACCCCCCTAGGACCCTTGATCGTCAGATGCATTTTTCAAATCTAACGCACCCACACACACACACACATGCAAAGAATATAACACATACCCAACACCAGTAAGAATATCACCAATGACACCCTCAGTACCCCTAGTCTTGCTTCTCCCACTCCCACTACTTCCAAACAATCTTCTCCTTAGACTAATACTACCCCTATTTCATCTAAGAATATGTCTTCCAATACCAAAACAATAGATCAAACAATGAAACCAAATACGTTTCCTACACCCTTGGCCAAATTGGAATATGAATTTTTACAAGATCTAAAGAAAACAAAAGCCAACATTTCTTTGTTTGAACTCTTGAAGATTCCACAAATACAAGAAAATTTCATCAGAACGTTGTAAGTTAAAACTTCTCCTAGATTTTGAGAATCAAACTCTGGAACCAAAAGGGTAATCACAAGGGTAACTTTTCCTGAAAATAATACTCCATCCTAAAGTAAGGTTGTGACTAATGCATCCTTAACAGGTCAAAGATCTAGGTCCAAAACTCCTCCTTTTCTCATCACTTTTGAATTCTTCAATAGGAATGTTCATAATTTCATGGTGGTATCAGGAACTTCATCTAATTTCA
>JASDQU010218553.1:0-10183 GCA_032191745.1 Picea mariana | reverse complement strand
AAAAAAAACCAGCTTGCTACTTTAGTTAGAAATGCTCATTTAATAATTAAAGACCTTCTAGGACTAAGGTTGATATTTAATTCAAGTGAAAAAAAATATTTATTATAGAAGAATCAAGTGAATTAACTATTATGGATTTATGAATTAAATGTTCCAGCAACTATCTCTCCAGGGTACGACTGAAGTTTCAAGAGAATAGGTGACCTTAGTAATACACTAGTACAATGAAAGGTTGATAACACTTTGTGTAGCTGGCATTTTTGCACATACCTCTTATCGATGTCGATTTGTGGCTGTTCATATTTGCTTCGTGTTTTTAGTTATGATATTTGCTCTTGTTGTTCTGAAATTTGTAGGAGAAATGTTTTTGCATTATAATAGAGTGAAATGTTAGCGTTAGATAACTTATAGAAGGAAATGTCATGGTTATTTTAGTGCCAAGATTATTGTAAGTAAAATTTTATGGCAATATAAATAAGAATATAATGTTAGTGTTGGTGACATGATATTTAATTTTATGGTTAATTTAAATGCAAAGTTATGGGATTATAAGATAAAGGACATTGTTATTTATTTGTAATGCTGTTGAATTTTATTGTTATTGATGACACATAAGATGTAAGGTCCTTGAACCAAGTACCTTAAATTACTAAGATTTGGTAATTGGGGGATTTGCAATTACTTCAATTTACATTATTCTAAGGTTGGATTGGGTATCTCGTCAATTAATGGAATTCAAATGGAGTATTGGGACTGTAATAAATGCTAATTGAGTCATAGAAAATACCTTGTCTTAACAATGAATGGTCGTTGTCGAAGTCCCATGGACTTGCGCCTTCTGTAGAGTTAGTGGTTGTTCTTTAGTTGTTGTTGTACTTGGTTGAAATCATATTATTGCTTGATCTGCTTGTGTTGGGCGTGATGTAGACACCTCCATGTTCCTCAGAGAAGTCGCCAGCCCTGAGACGTTAAATGGTTAAAATCGATGGGAACTTGGGCTTGAGCGTTGCTTATGTGTCTTGGAGGTCCTAACCATTGCAAGGTAGGACGGATGGGTAGTCAGTCTTTTTATGGTCGATTCATTGTCGTTTAATGCTTGCAGTTACTTGTTGTGCGCCTTATGTCATCTTTTTGTGTTCATCATTGTTGCATCTTGTTAGTTGTCAGGTGGTGACGCAGAGTTGAATGTATTTGTTTCCCTTGTACACGCGTGCACACACTTTTAAAAACAAAAAAAAAATAAATTTCCACTTGTTATAAGAGGTTTGTCATCGTAACAAGGGGGTTCCCTACATATGGTATCAGAGTTGGTTCGACCTGCAGCTTGGGATCACTACGGCTTTCGTTGACATGATTTGATTATACTGTTGCTAATCGAGTTGATTGTGTGCGTGCAGGTAATATTGGTTAGAGGACGCCACGGAGGCAGACGATGGGGTGCTAGGGGAGGAGGCATGACGCCTCCAGTAGCATCCACGCCGGAGGGCTCTAACCCCCAGGGAGACGAGCAGGTTCTTGGACAGAAGTAGATAGCGGTTGGCGATGTTGTTGGCATGATGATATCTTTTCAGCGCATGTCCGAGGCACTGATCATCCATTTGGATAGAGACGAGGCCAGGGCGCCGGCACCCGCTGAGGTTCCACTGTGCGCACCGGCCATTACTGGTAGCATTCATTGTGAACTCGAGAAGGTCAAATTTCCCGAGTTCTTTGGTGCCCCAGACGATGCAGCCACCAAGGCATGGTTGGAGAACATGGCGATGTGCTTCGCACTTCGCGATTATACCTCCAACATGAAGGTCTACATGGTGGTGTTTTAACTGAAGGGAAGTGCTCTTCTATGGTGGAAGACACTCCTGCCATAGCTAAACATGGCCGTCAAAGACGTGTCATGGGAACTGTTCAAGGAACGGTTTCGAGAGAGGTATCTTTCAGAGGAATTCATTGAGCGTCATCTCAATGAGTTAAATGCATTACGAGAAGGAGGTCGTACGGTGCCCGAGTATGAGGCACATTTTATGGAGCTGCTCCGGTATGCTCCACACCTTAACACTGAGAAGCTCAAGGTCAACAGGTTTGTGTTTGGCCTTAATGACAGCCTGCGTGCAAAGGTTAGGATCTTGATGCCTCAAACCTTGCATGACRCCATCTAAAAGGCCCTCATAGCAGAGGAGGAGCTTATCAGTGGGGGTCAGACCAGGACTCCAGCGAGACCAGTAGGGCAGGGTTCATCTGGAGCACTACATCACCAGACACCAGTGAGACATATGCCGAGATATCGTGGCTTCCAGAGGGGATCCACTTTCACTACACCTCAGCGAGCGTCGCCTCAGCAGTGGATGCCTTATCGGGGACCACCGCATCAGCAGCAGCATCGCCCGCAGCAGCAACAGTTTAGGCCTGTTTAGCAGAACAAACCTAGGTTCCAGGCCAGTGGGCCGTCATCTTCTACTTCGGGTACCAGGACTACTGGGTCGAAGAAGGGGTGTTGGACGTGTGGGGAGCCACACTACCAGCGTGACTGTCCTGTGGAGAGGACCAGAGCGTCTGGGTCAGTCGGACCCATGATAGTGGGAGATATGGGCAAGGCCCATCGAATTCATGCAACGATGAATAACTGCCAGGCAGAGCACCAGTCGACTGTGCTCGAGACGACAGGTATTGTCGCTGACCAGAACCTTAGTATTTTTATAGACCCAGGTGCTACTAAGAGTTTCATTTCTGGTGTAGCACTAAAAAGGATCAAGGTAAAGACAGTCAAATAGGATGAGTTTAGCTTCGTGGAGATGGCTTCAGGAGCCAAACAGAAGGTTGGAGGAAAGGTTACGGACTGTATCCTTAACCTGGGAGATTTTGTCACGAGGGTCAACTTGTATGTCACCATCTTAGGATCTTACGACGTTGTGATTGGTATGGCTTGGTTGGAATCGCATGAGGTGATACTCAACTGTAAGACAAAACGGTTGAGCTTGATCGATGATGAGGGACAGAGACGTGTGATTGTAGGATGAAACCAGGGAGTTTCCCTGAGGTTCATCTCTTCCTTATAGCTACAAAAGAGTATGCACAAGGGGTGAAAGCTTTATGCGATCCTTGCATTAAATGAGAAGGGAGTAGCGGAAGGTCTAGAACACCTCCCGGTGGTGAAGGAGTTTGCGGATGTATTTCTAGAGGAGTTACCTAGGATGACACTAGAAAGGGAATTGGAGTTTACCATAGACCTGAAACCGGGGACCGAATCAATAGCAAGAACGCCTTATTGGATGTCGACCCCGGAGTTGCAAGAGTTGAAAATGCAACTGAAGGAGTTGCTAGACCTAGGACTGATACGTCCTAGCATGTCACCATGGGGTGCACCTGTTATTTTCATATGAAAGAAGGATGGATCGTGGAGGCTTTTCATTGACTACCATCAACTGAACAAGGCTACGATCAAGAATCAATATCCCTTACCAAGAATTGATAATCTGTTCGATCAAATGAAGGGTGCGACGGTGTTCTCCAAGATCGATTTGCAATTAGGGTATCACCAGTTATGGATCAAGGAGAATGACGTCCCTAAGACCTCATTTAAGACAAGATTTGGACATTATGAGTTTACTATTTTTCCGTTTGGACTGTCAAACACCCTAGAAGTATTTATGAGTTTGATGAACAGGGTGTTCCACGAGTACTTGGACAAGTTCGTCCAAGTATTCATTGACAATATTTTGATATACTCTCGGACGAAGGAGGAGCATGATGAGCACTTGTGTTTGGTACTACAGTGTCTACGAGAGCACAAATTGTATGGGAAGTTTTCCAAAATCTCTTTTTATCAATCGAGGATTCACTACTTAGGGCATGTCATCTCCGGTGAATGTATCGCCGTGGATCCAACAAAGGTGGAGGCTATTATGGAATGGCCTGCACCAACGAATGTCACAGAAGTGCGTAGCTTTATGGGTTTAGCAGGATACTATCGACGATTTGTCGAGGGATTTTCAAAGATAGCAAATCCAATCACGAAATTGCAGAAGAAAAACAATAAGTTTGTTTGGACCGAGAAATGCGCGGAAGCACTTCGGAGGCTTAAGGAGTTTTTAACAAAAACACCGATACTAAAGGTCCCTGACATGAATGCAGGCTTCTTGGTATGCACAGATGCATCCAAGGAAGGTTTAGACAGAGTCTTGATGCAAGACAGACGAGTGATTGCTTATATTTCGAGGAAACTGAGAAGGCATGAGGAGAACTACGCGACGCACGATTTGGAGTTATTAGTCATCGTTTATGCATTGAAGGTTTGGAGACACTACCTTGTTGGACAAAAAATTCCACTAAAGACTGATCATTGTGGACTACAACACATTTTTATGCAAAGCGACCTGAACGCACGACAAAGACATTGGTCGGAATTGCTTAGCGAGTACTACTTTGATATTACTTACATAAAGGGAATGGTGAATCGAGTGGCGGATGCTTTGAGTCGGAGGCCACACATATTTTCAGTGTTGCCTCTTCAGACGAATCTATGTGAAAAGATTCTAACATTACAATGTGATGATGACTGGTAAAAAGAGGTCGAGGGTTTTATCGGACAAAGCACCATGATGGTACCACGATACGATGGATTTTCATTTGATAGCGATGGGTTATTGAGGTTTAGAAGTCGGATTTATGTACCACCAAATGATGAGTTGAGGATGTTGATCCTGAGCGAGGCTCATAGAGTAGTTTACATGGCTCACCCGGGAGTCATGAAGATGAGGGCAGACCTTAAACCCTTATTCTTCTGGAAGGGAATGAAGGTCGACATAATCAACTATGTGGCCAGATGTCTAGAGTGTCAGTGGGTAAAGGCTGAACATAGACACCCAACAGGATTACTTCAACCACATGCCATTCCGGAATCGAAATGGGAGGTCATTTCGATGGATTTTATTGTGGGATTTCCACTGACAGCAAGGAGACATGACTCGATTTTTGTGGTAGTAGACACTCTGACGAAGAGTTCTCACTTTATTCTTGTGTGTATGATGTATCAGGCACCTGACATAGCGAGAGTTTTCATCAGTGAGATTGTGAGGCTGCATGGTGTGCCTAAGAGGATTATATCCGATCGAGGATTGGTTTTTACTGGACGATTTTGGATGAGTTTCCAAGAGGCCTTGGGAACTCAACTTAACTTTAGTACGACATATCACTCAGAGACTGATGGACAGACAAAACGAACGAACCAAACCTTGAAAGACATGTTGCACATGTACGTGATGGACCAACAAAAGTGTTGGGAAGAATTCTTGCCACTAGTAGAGTTCGCATACAACAACAGTTACCAGAGCACCATTAAGATGGCACCTTTCGAGTTTCTTTACAGGTGACCATGTCGGACGCCCTTGAGTTTCATTACCTTCATAACTGTTAATGAGCTTGTCCCACATTTCTTTGGCAGTTCCTAGATGCATAACTTTTACGAATTCTGCTTCTGCAAGCCCACTCAAGATAGCATTCATAGCCTTAGTGTTGAAGCTAAATTCTACTTTGTCATCCTTATTAGCTAGCACAACTGGCTTTACATAACTAGTCTCTACCACATCCCAGACATCTACACCTAAAGCCATTATGTAGGTTCTCATTCTAACTTTCCAGAAGGAAAAGTTTGTTCCATTGAACATAGGGCCCTTATTGGTTGAATTTCCTTCATGGCTTGACATGTTTAAGCTTTAGGATCTACCTTTAGATAAAAGGGGCTGGCTCTGATACCAATTGTTGGACAACTGAGAGGCAGGGGTGAATCAGTTGTTACCATGCTTAAACAATTATGCTTCTTTTAAACTCTTTACTCAGACACTAAATGATGATCACAATAATGCAGGGAAATAAACAATGGCACATTCAACATTAGTCACTTATATGAGAAATACAAAAACAAATATTTCTTGAGGAAACCCATGCAGGGTAAAAACCTCTTTTTCTTTATATGATAAGTAATGGTCACAATCTTTACAGTATCATACATATGAGCACCAACTCATATTGAGGCTACAACCTCTGTTTTTCAAGATGCTACTTTGCTGAGAGCACCAACTCTCTGTTTTCTCTAGCACCCACTAGAAGGAAGCACCAACTCTCTGGTATCTCTAGCACCAACTAGAAAGAAGCACCAACTCCCTGAGTGTTTCCAGCACCAACTGTATGGAAGCACCAACTTCCAATCATATAGGCACCAACCTATAAAACAGAGAACAAGAGTTCTCCCTTGCACCACCCTGCCACCCTGGTTTCTCTGGATGCAACTAGATGGAAGCTACAACTCCCTATGTTCAAGCACCCACTTGAACCTTTGAGGACAACAGTCCTCCCGAGCACCTCCCAACCACCCTGAAATATTAATTCTTTGTTACTCAAACTTATTACAGTGATATAATGTTCAACAATGGCTTACCAGTCTTATCTCTGTTCTGCTACATTTCGTTGCTTTGTCTGCCTCATTGCCTTTCTGCTCACATCACTTGCGCAGTCTGGTCTTCTGCTTTTTATGCTCTATGCGCCATCTCCATTCTCTGCACAGTTCCTCTTCTGTCCTATTCAGCTGCTGCACTCTCCTCCTTCTTCACACCTGAATTACCTTTACCAACAACAATCACAACAACCTCCAATAGCAACAACAACCCCATCTCTTCTCTGTACTATGCATTTATAGCTTCTGTGCACTTTGTGCATGCAATGTTCATCATGCCTATGCATGCATACTCTACATCGTTATCCTCCACCTATCGAGTGCTCTATCTGATCATCATTGTGACTCTTCAGCTTCTCGGGTCATTCACACTGCGTGTCCAGCATCACTGTATGTTATACTGAGATTCCTCAGTCTCTCAGGAAGTTTGAAACTCTTCGTCTTCTCTGAGACAGTGGAAATCTTGATCTTCATCGAACCTGATTGACGGTTCATGATCTTGATGAATCAACGGTCCTTATCTCATCGTGGCCTCGCACCTCGCTATTCCTTCATTTGATATTTGTGTCACTCCAAGTCGCTATAGGCGAGACTCTTAGATCAATGATCCACATCTTTTGATGTATTTGACGGTCATGATCATTTCGCGATCTCGCATCTCGCGATTCCTGTGATGGAGGTTCTCGTCACTCCAAGTCACGATAGGTGAGACTCCGAGATGGATATCAGATCAACGGTCCAGAATCCTTGGTGATATGATGGTCCTGATCTTTTCGTGATCTCTCATCTCGCGATTCCTGTGATGGAGGTTCTCGTCACTCCAAGTCACGATAGGCGAGACTCCGAGATGGAGATCAGATCAACGGTCCAGAATCCTTGGCGATCTGACGGTACTGATCTTTTCGCGATCTTGCATCTTGCGATTCCTTTGACTTTCCAGTCAACGAGATGACGATCTTTTGCCACATATCCTCTTAAACCAATGGTCCTTGATTAAATCACGATCTCGCATCTCATTGTTCTTTTGACTTTCTAGTCAGCGAGATGACGATCTTTTGCCACGTGTCCTCTTGATCCAATGGTCCTTGATTAACACTTGATCTGACGGCTCAGATCATTTTGCGATTTCGCATATCGCGAAATCGACATTCTTGATGCAATGAGTTCTTTGCCTTTTGAATTCACGATCCGCGAAACTCCGATACAGACTTGAATCAATGGTCCAGATGTGATCTTTATTCAGCGGCTGCGATTAAATCACGAAATCGCTTATCGCAATTTTGGGGTTCTTGTTGTCAAGTGAATTGGACATTTCAACATCCCGATCCCTGATTCTCCGATGACGCCTCTTGTCGAGCTTCTCCTGGTGGCGCTCGATCGCTTCCACGCATCCACACGAATGGATAGTCTAGATCCCGTCGAGATTTTGTGACTGCTATTGTCCCTATGCACACGACCTTGAGAACTCCAATTTCCTGATGGCTTATCTCCCTCGCAGCTTCTGCAAATATGATGGCTGTCGGCCTTTCGGGAAATTTGAATGGGATCCAACAGTCACTGGATCTATGTCTTCCCTCTCCTCTGCAAACTACTGTATCTTGAGTTTTGCTGTGCGCATTTTCCTTAATGTTGTTCCTCCTAAGCTTTCATGTCCGATTCCCCAAGGGATTTTATCCTTCTTATCCTGCCATCTTCACTGTTGTACTTGCCATCAATGACAAGCATACGCTACTTGTTAAACTTTTGCCAACAATATCCCCCTTTGGCATTGATGGCAACTACAACACCCGAATTCTTTTCTCCCCCTTTGACATCAATGTCAAAGAAGAGACATGCCCCCCTGAGCTATTGCAGTAAATGTAAGAGGCATTAGATAATCAAACAATACAAATCTCCCCCTAACAATATGGACTCCTTTAGGTATGAAACGAATGACACCTAACTTCTGTCTGAGATATTCAAATGGTGTCTTGGAGAGGGGCTTAGTAAAGATGTCTGCAATTTGTTCTGTAGTGAGAATGTAATGGACCTGAACAATCTGATTGGTGACCTACTCTCTCAGAAAATGATATTTTATGGGAATATGTTTTGTCTTGGAGTGGAGGACAGGATTTTTAGACACACTAATGGAACTTGTGTTATCACAATGAATTGGGATCGGTGCAGTATATTTTACCTCTAAGTCTGCAAGTGTCTTAATCATCCATAATACATGTGTGCAATAGGTAGCAAAAACATTGTACTCTACCTCTCTGGTTGATAGAGAGATGGAACCTTGCTTTTTACTAAGCCAGGCTACATTGTACTGGTGCTTTTTCTCTCATCAACACAATTTGCCCAATCTGCATCTGAATAAGCAGTCAACTGAAGACTTTGATTTCTGGGATACCACAAACCATAAGTCATTGTTTCTTTTAAGTACCTGAATATCCTTTTGACAGCTTGCAAATGACTCTGTTTAGGAGCAGCCTGATATCTTCCTACCATTCCTACAACATGCATTATGTTTGGGCGAGATGCTGTGATGTACATCAGGCTTCCTATCATTGATCGATATGAGCTTTGATCAAGATCAGGTGAATCATCATCCTTGCTTAATTTACATCCAGTTACCATAGGTGTACCCACAGGTTTAGAATCTTCCATTTGAAACCTTTTCAACATTTCTCTTAAATATTTTCCTTGAGAAATGAAGATCCCATCAGACCTCTGAGTAATTTGTAGACAAAGGAAAAATGACAGTTATCCTATCATAGACATTTCAAATTCAGACTCCATGGAAGAAGCAAACCATTGTACCAGTGAGTCCTTATTACATCCAAAGATGATGTCATCTACATAGACCAGTACAATGAGCAACTCATTATCCTCTGTCTTAATATACAGATTGTTGTCAGTTGTTCCTCTCTTGAACCCTTTGTCTTTGAGATACGTATCTAGTCTGTGATACCAGGCTCGAGGGGCTTGTTTTAAACCATATAAAGCTTTCTTCAACTTGCATACTAAATCAGGGTTATCAGAAAATTTGAAACCCTCTGGCTGTTCCATATAGACTTCTTCACTTAAATCTTCATTGAGAAAGGCTGATTTGACATCCATTTGGTAGACTTTAAACCTTTTATGAAAAACATAGGTAAGAAACATTCTTATAGCTTCTAATCTTGCTACGGGCGCAAATGTTTCATAAAAATCTGGTCCTTCTATCTAAGCATAGCCTTTACAGACTAACCTCGCTTTGTTCCTGACAACTTGTCCTTGCTCATTCATCTTATTCTTAACGATCCATTTGGAGCCAATGACGTTTTTACCTTTGGGTCTTTGAACCATCTCCCATGTATTGTTTTTCTCAATCTGATCAATTTATTCATTGATTGCTTTAACCCAGTGATCATCTGTGCTAGCTTCATTAAAATTCTTGGGTTCCAGCATGGATATGAGAGCTATATGATATTCTTCGGTGGTTTTTATTATCTTTCTCCTGGTTTGTACCCCTTTTTCTTTTTCTCCAATTATTTGACTTGCAGGATAATTCTTTTGAATGATTATGGAGGAGGAATTTGTAGTTGACTTCTGATTTGAGCCTGTCTGAGTGTCTGAGCCTTCATCTAATTCAGAGTCTTCGCTGTCTAATTCTTGGACATGTTCATCTTCATCTTTAGCTGTGTATTCTGTAGAAGACTCATTACCATACACCTCTCTTGCTGGGATTCCTTCATCAATTTTTACATCAATACAGTCAAC